>APFE031732340.1:5432-19932 GCA_000404065.3 Pinus taeda
AAATTATTTCTAAAATTAAATCTGACTTTGAACTATTTCTGTATTTTCTCCTTAGTGTTGTAAGTGTGCAACATTCGTCTGAGAAGAGTCGGTTGGTTGCCTTTCCCTTTCGTGTGTGCTATAAAAATAGCAGTAACAAGGGCTGGCACCACTTTTTGGTAAACTATTAGATATTTTAGAGAATCTCCGGCTGACTGAGTGTATACTTGGTAATAACCCAAATTTCCATCAAACTGGTTCTACTTTTGCTATTTTGGTTTCTATATTTACGAACAACTTGATGAGTCAAAAGACTTTACTTTCCGAGCAATTCTCTGGATTGAAAACTGCCTTCGTTCTTCATTCCAGGCTTTTCTGGAGTGTAAGCTTCAGGTATCTTTGTAATCGTGTTGCTTTTGTGCGCCTTTGATTCTGAGCTTTAGATGACTTATCGATCGTTAGCATCTGCTGAGTGATAATCTGGAATCTGTAGTCCTATCGTATGTGGTTCCTGCTTCTGAAGAGGTCTCTTCTGTGTTCTCCGAGCATCGGTGCTTTCCCCTTTTCCTTAGATGTTTCCTGCAAGAATTGCTCCATGTTATCTCCTATTTTATAGTTTGCGTAAGGGAAAAGAGTAAATGAAAATAAAGATTGATATGAAAGCTTCAGATCTTGCGTGTGTATAATCATGACATTCAAACTGAATTGACTCTTCGAAAAACGAAAAGCAACCATTCGTACAATCATTAATTTCCCTTTT
Source organism: Pinus taeda (assembly GCA_000404065.3). Classification (NCBI taxonomy): domain Eukaryota; kingdom Viridiplantae; phylum Streptophyta; class Pinopsida; order Pinales; family Pinaceae; genus Pinus; species Pinus taeda. The sequence continues at coordinate 6,172 of APFE031732340.1, forward strand.
ACAGGTGCGCGCTTAATTTTGATTAATGGACAGCTTTCTTTGAATGTTTTGCTGAGCAAAGTTCGCGCTCATTGCAGATCGCAGATTTGTGTTATAGTATTGTGGTATCACAATATCAGATCATTGCAGATCGAAGATCGCGGATTGTGGATCACAGATCGCAAATCGCAGATCGCAGATATCAATCATTGTGTTCTGCTCTATGCGATTGCTGTGATATGCGACGTCACACATCGGCCATCGGGGATTTCTTAAGCTTTTCATTTAAGAGCGGTTATGGTAAATGCGATGCAATGAATTTAGCATCGCTTCTTCATGGTTCGTTATGCTCATAAAATAAGTGTTTCCTTTGTTTTGCTGCGATAAAATTCTAAGGAAAACAAAACAAAAATGTTCATGGGGATGTTTGTTTGACTTCTTTACTAAGGGCCCCCTATTTTCTTGGTGTTATTGCTGATACCAAACAAAATAGGGGGGTTGTTGGCGACCACAACAGGACTCGAGAGGTTAAAGCACCTCCACCCTCAATCTACTAGGATATCACCTAAACTAGTTATGAGATCACAAAACCAAGCCAAGCTTGGATGCCTTAGAACTCCTTTACCATACCTTGAGGAATTTTCCTATTTCCAACCACCTGTCAATGGAATTTTCATTTTCCTTCTTTCCCTTTCTCCAAATTCAAATGAATATTAAAGTGCTCCAAGAGTGATCTAAGTGTTAGAGAGTGTATGAGAGAGAGAATGAAAGGAGAGATCCAAAAATAAACTAACAAAAGCTAACCAAAAGTGGTCAACTATTTCTCATGTGACTTTTTATCATTGATGTTTAGCCTCTTCCTTTCCTTTTTCTTTCATTTCCCTTCGTTTTCTCTCTAGTTTCCATTGCATGGAAATTTGTATCTGTTCACCTTCCTTTTCGTATATTTCTTTTTTTCTCACAATTAAATGCGAATTGCTTCCTATTTTCATTTTCCAATTTCCATAGCCATTAATAAACCATAAATGATAACTACTATAATGTTTTCCCACCATTCAACCTAAAATATGTGTCCCATGATCTTGGCCATATTTTATTTATGTGGAAAATAAATCAAGGGTTGTTACCTACTTCTTCCTCATTTGATTGAAAGAATGAGTCCTCGTGCTCTTCCTTGCACTTATTTTCTTCTTTTAAGGTTGTTTTGTTAGCTACAGATTTTCCATTTGAAATCCTCATCTCATAAGTAGTAAGTATGCCAATGCGTTGATCTAGAGTGAGAGAGTTGATATTAGACATCTCCTTAATAGATGAGACTTTTGGATTAAACCTTTCAGGAAGAGTTCTGAACACCTCTTGAACTACCACAACTTCATCTAACTTATCATCAAGCTCGCTTATGGTGTTCACACTTCATCAAATCTTCAAGAGTAATTTGTAATATCTTCGTCATCATGCATACTTAAAGACTCAAATTGCATCCTATAGGGCCTAAAGTTTATGTTTTTTAGCTTGATGTCACCTTCATAGAAGATACTCATGTTGTCCCATATAGCATTGGAAGATGTGAAATACATTACTTTGACAAGTTATTATTCATGTAGGTAAGAAATAGGGAATTGATGGCTTTAGCATTGCATGTGAACTCCATATCTTTATCTTTGGTAATCATTGTTGGAGGATTTTTATATTATTCTTCCACAACATCCCACACATCAGCTCCAAGTGACTGAATGTAGGTATTCATCCTCACTTTCCAAAACAAATAACTTGTTCTATTGTACATAGGTTCCCTGTTGGTAAATCCTCCTTCCTAGTTTGCCATGACACTTGATCTTTGTTCCATCTATTAAACTGATCTGAGGTAGCCTTCCTGTGATACCAATTTTTTGAAACTAGGACAATACTAAGAGGGCGCATGAATAAGTATTGTAGGAATTTTACCAAATTAGAACCTTTCTTTCACTTGATAAATGATATTAGGACACCATAAAGTAGTTCAACAATTAATTAAATAATAATGACAGTAAATTATTTCAGTAACAAATAGGGAACAAAAAAATTCTTCAACACTTCTCTTCAATTCACTCACAAGACAAGCTACAACTTCTTGTTACAATTCTCTCACTACAATAGACAAGAAGCTACAAGTATTTCATTTATCAACTACAATTCAATGGAGCTACAACCCCAAAGATTTACCAAAACCGACTGGAAGGAGAACCATCACCTGATATGCAAGCTACAACTTGCTTGACACTCACTGATTCATCTTTCATCCATTTTGATACCGGAAACATGAATGCCAACTCTGCCTTTGAAATAGAACTATTTCTACCTTAATAATCAATACCTTCATAAATCTCTAATTGCTAAGAACACAACAACATCACCTCAACTCACTCATCATGAACCTTAAAATTTCTTTGGGCTCATGCATGTGAGCTGAGCTATACCAACGGGTCTGCTGTTGCAACAAAGAGCCAATCAACATGTGGTTGGGCTGAGTCAAGTCTGACACTGCCCACATCATCCCGTGACCAGTCACACTGCCTATTTATTTCGGTGCTCCACTTATTTCTTTTAGGCATTGACCAACAAAATGATGTCATGTTGACATCACCTATGCCACATATTCTAGTGATTGGTCCATGTGTCACTCAGAAGTGGGCCATTCGAGTAGCCAAAAACACCAAATCTTCATTCACATTCTCATTGGCTATGTTGACGTCATCATCAACTATCATTTGGGCCACTCAAATACTTCCATGTGTCCCACTATCAGAGAGAAGAGAGAAGGGTCCTCTAGCTTGGTTTTACACCATATTTCCATTATAAAATTTTAATGGCTCTCAACTTATTTATTTTATTCTTCTCCAGTATTCCTCTAGGTCAGAACTCATTTGCGTGTTGCCTTGATATCCTTCCCGAGCTACATTTTCAGTCTAGACTCAATGCAGTGAGCTATTATGCAAGGGTATATTGCTCATATCTATGACAGTGTCTACCTCTATTGTGCTATGTCAGGTCCATTTCTACTCGCTTGAACTATTTTTGATTCCATAATATTTCATCAGCGTGTTACCTCCAAACTATGTCTACCGAGATGTGCTTTAATGAGGGATCCACCAGTGGCCAATCACACTGCTTCACTCTACCTTTCTGCTCCTTCCACATAGGCTCAATTCTCTTCTTTGGCATCTTCTCTATGTTTTTGTTGTGTTTGGTTTTGTTTCCGAACTTGGCTTCACACTAAAAGTTCTCTAACCTCTTTCGCTCTACTAACTTTGATTTTGGATCCTTCAACTTTGACTAGCTATATATTTCAAACTAGAAGGCCATTTTCAAACTTTTGCATACCACTGTACATCTCTTTTAGAGCTCTTTCCATCTTGGTTGGTTTCAAGTGGATATGAGATTACTCTTACTCTAGAAATAGCTCACAATTATTTGTATGGTTCTCAACCAATGATGATCTTCTACCTTCTTCTTATACTTGGAACTTGATCATCTGAGGTATATTTTTGACACTTGTGCCACCTATTTCCATCTTATCCCATCAACAAAAATATATTTCTAACAACCCTTTGGATCGTTCCTACTATGGACTAAAGAAGTAACCAAGGAATATTTAGTCTTCTTGGGATGGGAAACTCTATCTCAAATCTTAGCTCATCAATTAGTATAAATTGATAGGCATAAACAAAAATTAGTCTCCCCTCATAAGATATGTATATAAATATGTTATAGGATACTTCATCCCATGGGTATGGTAGACTCTCTCTTCTAAACCCATTTTTATCTTCAATCGGCTTCTCTTCAAGGAGGAAGAAGTTCTTTTTGTTTGTGATAGCCTCTGTTATCTCCTCCTTTCTCCACCTTACTAATAGGGGAAAATGTGTTTACCATGCTAATTATTTCCTCATTTTAATGGATAAAAATCCCTCTCACAATTGTGGTAGAACCATATTCCCCTTGAGGTTCGAGGCCTACTACAAATTCATGAGTAATTTCATCATCGAACACCTTGAACTTCTCAAAGAATTCCAACCATCAGTGGTTTGAAAAGATGTCTATGATAGGAGGGTTTTGGTGGAACCTTGATGCATTTATGGGCTATCTTATATTAAAACCACCCCCTATTATCCATACTATAATTTTTTCAAAGTTTTTACAAGGGAATTTTTCTTGTCAATTTGGCCATTTTGAGAGCAACATAGGGTTTCAAGGCATACATAAGAGGACTAGTTTTATTTTTTTAATAAGGAAAACAAAAGTTACATTCCTAACTCAAAACAATCTGATTTCCCTATTGTCATGCTTATCGTACATGAAAATTTCATACTTTCAATTTCCTAATTTTAGGAGTTTTCTATAGGATGTTTTTGTCAACAAAATCTGAACAATTGCACAGGCTTCTTATCCATACAAGGTGAGGAAGATTGTTCACTTACACTTCACTTAGAGGCTCCTTCATTACTATAGGGTATTATGGGAAAAAATATGCAAGAATAATCTCTTTCTTGCCTCTTAGGACAATGCTATAACAGTCAAGGTGAATCCCATAACACAGAGTTGGTATCCTATAATAGTTTTATGTTTACCATGTAGGCTCTCTCTAGTAGTCTTTGAAACCCTTGAGGTAGTGAGCTTGACTTCCGCTAATGGTAGTGAGCATCTTTTATGTTTTTGTAATGGAAAGTGTACACAAAAAAGGCTTGGGCCCAATTTGATGAAAAAATTGGTTGGCTTGTGGGCTTGGGGCACTTTATGAGCTAAGCGCTACCTACCACCTTCACAACTCCTCCGTAGATCCATTAGGACAATTCTTGAAATCATCACCCTTTTTCTTTTGTCATTTTCTCCACATGAGATGAGAGAGAAAGATAACCCCAACTTGACTTCTTGAGGGTTGTACAGAGGACTGAGCTACCTTCAGCCTACAAAACCTCATCCCTCATGCATTTGAAATAGATTTTAGACTACTATGTGCTTAAGTAAAGAATTTTGGAGTTTTTCATTCTTGTTCCTACCTGGTAGTCTTTGTTTATCTATTTACCACTTGATGTCTACATGAAATTTGTAAATATAGGTAGGGATCCTTTTCCTGTATTTTGAGACACATCTTCTTGTTTTCCTTTCTCCATGCATTTAATTTTCTTTAACATTTTGTTTTTGAAATATTCCTTGTTGATTGAAGCTTGACAATGTAGGTTCTTTATAATGTGGATTAGATGTTGTCGCTTGTAGGTGAATAGGGATCTTGTAGCATCTTCTATAGGGTCCTACAACTACTCAAGGTCAAAGTGGTGACCTTTTGTTGCTTTCATGGTGATTATCTTCTCAATCTAGTGCTCCATATATGGCCTTGTAGGGTTTGTGCAAACTACTAGATGATTGTCTATCTTCATGTCGTAGTCACACATACCCTTCTAGGATCACAATTTCCTTCAAGTGTGGCCTCTAAAAATACTGATAATTCATAGGTAACCTATTAACAAGCGTCATAAGGCTTTTCTATGGTGGAAGGGATGGAATAATGGGTTAAAAGGAGTGTTTCTGATGGACGAAAGTGGAAATAGTGGTGGAGGAGAGGCCAAGTGGTGTTAAAAGTGGATGGTGAGGCTACCATGGACCCCTCCCTTTGTTCCTAGGTGATAAACACAATCTTTGTACCCTCTTTTTGTACTGATTACTTTCGGTAGGAAATCTAGATTAATCCTATAACAATAGAGAATAATCTTGTAGCACTTTGGGACTAAGGCTAAATTGAGTGATGAAGGTCATCTGATGATGGGGAAACTTCTGGAAATCAATGAAGTGATGGAGGAAATGCATAGAGTTAACCTGAGGGATGTTAAGGTATGGTTTTGAAGTTTCCTTGTTGTCTCCTATTGTCTTTTCATTGTGATTGGAACCCTACAAAAAGAAATGTTAGAAAATTTGTGTAAGGGCTCCGTTGTTGTTCTTTTCTTATTTTCTTTTATCTATTCCTCTTTTTTCCTTTTTTTATGAGGCTTGTAAGCTACCTCAAAGGCAGCTTTCAACCTAAGGGACTGCCCCAGGTGCCTCGAAGGAGTTTTCACCTAGGGATCTTTTATTCCTCTTCTTCATTTTTTAGACTCTTGGACATCCTCATGGAGGTTTTTAGTCCCAAAGCTTGCCTTAGGTACCTCATGGAGGTTTTTACTCAAGTTTTTTATCCAGTTTTAGTTTTTTTTATCTCTTTTTCTTCTTCTCTTTTTGTTTTGTGTTATTTTTACATTTTCCATTTCCTATTGATAAGAGGTTCAATGGACTATGATTTTTGAGACTTCAAATCACATTCAACTCCTTACTTATTGAACGGTTACACTCCTCACTTAAGATAGGCTTTTTGTAGACTCTCAACTGGTAACCGTTGACTAAAAGTGAAATCCCTCTTCGTCAATTATATTGATTTGGATAGTGCCATTCTCATGACAATTTTACACCAAAAAAGGTCCTAACCATCTTGGCATGAGCTTTTTGTAGAATTCCTTGAATCTAGAGTCAGACAGAAGGGTCCAATCACCCTCCTGGAAGGTCCTCTCTTAATTCCTTTTTCATGCCAAATATTCCTCTACAATTAGACTACTTCAGTATGCATAAGGGACTACAATCTAAATTAATTAAGAGCATTGAGCTATTGAAAACTCTCTTGTTGAGCCTTGGTGATGTCTAGGTCCAATTTTTCTAGCATTCTTAGCATGTTGTACTCAAGCTCAATTGAAAATAGTCCCCTTTCGCCATAAACCAACTCAATGTGAACAAACACAGTAGTGTTTTTCCATGTGGTATTATAGGTCCAAGTGGCTTCCACAAGTCTCACTTCCAAATCCTTTTTGTCATTGCTAACAACTTTGGTTAAGATGCTCTCTAAAGTCATATTTGTCACCTCCACCTTCCTATTTTCTTTGGTATGATAGGGGGTAGATTTCTTGTGCTTGATGTGATGCTTCTCCATGATTTACTCAATCACATTAGAGGTGAATTGAGATCCTTGATAAATGACAATCTTGCTTGGGAAACCAAATTTGTATATGATGTTCTCCCCCAAGATCTTTTCCACCTATTTCTTTGTGGCTACCTTAACTGCCTTCAATTCAATTGATTTTATAAAATAATCGATGCATATAATGATGTGTCTATTCTGTCTGGATGGAGGGTCAATTTTTCTAATGAAATCAATGCCCCAATTCTCAAATGGCTCGAGAGTAACATGGGAATGTAGTGGAATTTCATATTCAAGTGTATAATTACCCATCCTTTGGAATTCATCACATCTAGCAATGTACCTCATGGCATATTGGTGTAAGGTAGGGTAATAGTATGTTGCTTGGAGAATTTATAATGTTTTCCTCTTAGTGAAAAAATGGCACCCATAGGGCCCATCACAACATGATGATAGGATGTCAAATACCCCATCTTCCTTACACACCTCCTCAAGATCGCACTTGGTCCCAATTTGAAAGGTTTTCCCCCAATCTAGGTGAAAAGGGAACTTTTTCTGAAAACTATGCTCTTATCGCTGAAGAAAATATCAGAAGTGAATGTACTAGAAAGAAATAATTTTTCTATGTTATAAAACTGACGAGACATAAATTAAATAGAAAACAAGTTCACATCAAGCATTTGATCATCTATCATCTCTTCATCCTCTCTAGACAATGTTAGTCTAGAAAACAAATCTGCAACCACATTTTCCTTTCATGGTTTGCCAACAATTATTAGATCAAAATGCTATAACAATAACCTTCTAATGATCCTATCATTTCCATCAAAATTTTTCATTAAATACTTAATGGTTTCATTGTTAGTATGTATAGAGACTTGGTAACCTATGATGAAATTTCTAAACTTGTTTAAGGAGCGTACAACAGATAAGAGCCCTTCTTAGTAATAATGTAGTTGATTTCAACTTTCGTTGGATTCTTACTGATAAAGTATATGACATAGGGATACTTACCTTCCACTTATCACAAGTTTTTTCATACAACCTTGTCAAATACATTTGTGCGGATGTGAAAAGGAAAGGTCCAATTTGGACCCCCAAGAATTGGTGTAGAAGTCAACTTCTCCCTTAGCTCTAAATATGCTTCTTCATGCTTACCTGTACAAAAAAAATCTAAATCATTAGTTAGTAATCTAAGAAAATGTGAAGCCATCTCACTGAAATCCTTAATAAATCTCCTATAATTTCCAGGTAGTCTTAAGAAAATCCTAACATCCCTTTATTTCTCAGGGACAAGGAATCTTTTGACAATGAAAATCTTGTTAGGGTAAACTTGGATCCTTTCCTTGGAAAGCAAGTGATATAGGACAATTATTGCATTCGTTAAAACTTCACACTTTTCTATACTTAGTGAGAGATTCATTCTAATTCACTTCTATAAAACTTTACAGATGTTGCAGAGAGATTCCTAGAAATCATTCCCATAGGGAGAGAAGTCATCCATATAATTGTAAATTATATCATGAACAAGATAATAAAAAATGCTTAATAATTCCCTTAAGAATGTAGTAGGAGCATTGCACAAGCCAAAGGAAAGGGTCGTATAAGAAAATGTCCCCCATGGACATGTGAAGGTGGTATTTTCCTGATCATTAGGGCTAATCTAGATCTGATATGATTATACCCACTAAAACCATCCAAGGATAAAAAAAACTTATTCCCTACAAGACCATCCAAAACATTATCAATGAAAGGTAAGGCAAAATGATATTTCTTTGTGGCCTTTTTATGTTCCCTATAGTCAACATAGATTCTCCGCTAATTCCCATTCTCCTCGGGTGCTATAACAAGAGAAAACACCCACACTAGCTAAAATAGGATAAATGAATCCTACATCCAATAATGGTTGTAGTTCTTCTTTCATAATGTCTTTAAGGGTAGGCTTCATTCTCGTCTTAGGTTGGCACACAATTTTACACCCTATTTGATTTATATATGATAGGTACAATCTAAGGGATGCACCCCTTTCATCTCTTTACAGTCCTAAGAAAAATAATTAATATGTTTCCTTAACACAGTGTATAGTTTCTCTTCTTGTTCTGATGAGAGGGAATGCTTGATTTTCATGGTTTTGGATAGACTCATTTCCAAAATATTAGCATGATCTTGATCAGAACCAAAAATGAACACTTCAAACCATGGGTTACTCTTAGGTTTCCCTAAGGATTCTTCTACTAGCTCATCGATTGGGATGGCAATAGGAGATTGGTTTTGTAGAAGGTTATCGATAAGGTCATCCTCATCTAGTTGTCTCCTTTGTACAATGGTGTCTAATGTATAGATTGGGTAAGGGGATAACTGATAAAAATATTCCTCTTCTTCTTCCTCTACCCACATAAGTGAGTCGTGCTCAAAAAGTGATTGACAAGGGGGGTATAATACAAGCTGCCTTTTGAGGCACCCATTTTTAATTGTCATTTTTCCACCCTTTGGACTGATGTAAGCATCAAGAATAGCTAACAAAGGTCTCCTTAAAATCATAGGATTCCCATTAAAATTGGTTTTGGGTTGGAGTAGAAGGAAATTTGGTGGGTAATCCCATCAATTAATGGAGGACATCACAACATCAATAAAACCCTCAAGGGCTACTGTGGATCTGTCTGCAAGATACAACATCATGGTGGTCTTCGTTAAGGCTCCTTGGAGGTTGAGCCTAAACATAGCTTCCTTGGTCATGACATTGATTGCAAACTCAAGGTCAGTCAGTGTCTTGGGGTCTGTGATATTGTTAATGGGTACATCCACTACCGGGCTACCAAGATCCAAATAATTTAGGGAGATTACCTTCCCAAGCATTAGAACACCTAGTTTCCCAACAACAATTGTAGTGTGGGCATCTCTTTTTCGTCTTCTAGTCCTCTTGAAATACTCTTCCCTGATAATCTTCTTAAATATCGGGCATCTTTGATGGCCTGAAGAAGGGGTATTTTAACACACAGGTTCTTCAATTTTTCCATAATTTCAGCCTCTTCTAGGGTTTCTTCTTTAGGTTGGACCAACCTTTCAGGATAGGAAGGTATATTGGCTTGAGGGGCACAATCTTCTCTTATTAAATATATTTAGATGGATAAGGTGGGTGAACATCTTAAAGTACCTTCCCATACCTAAGGTTGGTTTCCTAGATCTCCACAACATAGGTAGGATACGATGTTTCCCTACTATAGACCTGTTGGGATTGCTTACTATTTTTGTTTAGATTGGGTTTAGTATAATTGGAGGTTTCTTTGGTGGGTTATTTTTATGTAGTTGTGGTTGATGTGGAGGAGGAATTAAGGTAGGTAGTTGGGCTACCTGGGGCCTCCATCCTTGTGAAGGATTACCCATTGAGGAGGTTCACACTAGTATGGCTAGAAAGGTGGATTGAGAGGCTAAGGAGGATACAGCAAAGGAGAATGTATGGACCAAGGTGAGTTGGCTAGAGGATACCAAGGCAAAAACGAGACACTCTAGTTTGAATTAAAAAAGGGATAATGTACAACTTGTATGCCTTATAAATATGGGAAAGGGCCTTGTGGCTTCCTTTGGTTGGTGAAACAAAGTAGTTTTTTGCCTCCCTCAGCCCCTTGATACACAACCTTCAATCCTGGAATAGATGGAAACTTATCAGTTGCATGGTTCTCATCACATAACAGGAAAACCTCTATCACATTTAATGTACATTCATTCTTAGGGTGCCTTTCAGTACATTTTGGGAAAATGATAGCCAGTGCCCTTTATACCTCCTCTTGTTTCTTCCTAATCTATATGGTGTCCATCTCTAAGGAATATGTGGGTGATATTTGAATCTTGAAATCTTCCAACATACTTTGTATCTCATGTTTGATAACTGAGGTAAAGGGAGAAGAATTTTCTAGGCATTGATTAGATCTACCTCTCTTCTTTGCTTCCCTAGAGTGATTCTTAAACATTTTCTTGATGTCATCATAGTTCAACAGGTAAATTTCTCCATCGTATAGTGTATTAAGGGTTTCCATGAGCTCATCCCTAACCCCTCTAAGTAATACAACATTTACTAGTTATGGGTTAAGGGTTCAACTGTCTCTCCTATAGCTGAGTTGAAACCTCTCCTTGTAATCTTCTAAGGACTCATGTATCCGCTAAGTCATCCTAAATACTTCCTCCCTAGTGATCTTTCACTTGAAATAGTATTTTGACTTCTCATTGAAAGCTTGTTGCATTTGATCTTAAGTTGTAATGTTTCCTCCTTCCAAACATGTGAGCTAGTGCCTGGTTGCATTCTTAAGAGTCGAGGGAAAAACATTTAACTTCTACTCATCAGAAGTGTAATCATAGGTTATATAAACCGCAAAAAACTCAAACATGGATGCATCAGGGTCTCCGATAACTAGCCCATGGAAGTGTGGGAGAGAAGTAGGGTTTATGTTCTTCATTATATCCTCCCCATTAGTTTCTCTAATGGGAAGAGCTCGGGTTGCTTGTTTTCAACCATCTTTTGGGTAGGTGATGTAGGCTCTTCCTCCCATACGGGTTCTTCAAATACCTTTGGTTTCTCACCTAAGGGTTCTCCAATTCTTCTATGGTCATAATAGGAGGTCGAAAGTTACCAAAGAAGAGTGATGGTTGACAACTTGTCAGAGTGGGTTTTTTTGGGAAAAAGAAAATCCTAGGTTTTCTGAAACCCTACAAGGCATGAAATAAATATGTTTTTTTGTGTGTTTCTATTTTTCTTTCTTTATTTTTAGGATCTTTCTAGACAAACAAAAACATATGTAAAGAAAAAAAATGTTTTTTTCAAGAAATAAAATGGAAAAATAAGGCAACTCTAAGAAGAAACAACTCCTACTTGGACACCTCCACAACAACGACGCCAAAAAATGATGAGACCTGGTATTGAAACAATAACATTGCAACTCACAAGGCTACAAACATTAGTTATCAAACCAGGGTTCATACAAAATTAAGAGCTAACAGTGTTATATGCACATTAACCTAAGTTCTAATTAATCTTCCTTGAGAAAGTGGATAAAACCAAGGGATGTAAAGACCATTTTGTAAATGAAATCTAGGTACTACAAGAAAGGGAATTTCAATCTATTTTCAAGAAACATAAATGTGCATGAAAGGAAATTATACTCTACCTCGAGGAATCAAACCTAATATATCTCTTTGAAGTAAAGATCATGAAATCAATCTTAAACTATTGCATTGAAAGGAAATTCCATGCTAATGATGAAATTCATCAACTGTTACAAGAAGTGAAAAATAGAACTATCTTTGTGCCATCAAATTCATGGTCTTTGTCACTAATCCTAATTGTTGAAATAAATTGCAGAGATATAAAGAAAGGTCCTAGTTGGTCTCTTATTTTCCTTAAGCTTCGTTCCATGGTCTAGCGAGCATTATGAAGCATTGGGAGGAAAAAATAAAGCTTAAACAATTCGAGTCAATTTTGGAGAACTTCTACACAGTGTTATAAGATGCTATAAGATTGCTAAAGGATGCTACAAGATTTCCCTTTTGTTCTATAGGATTGAACCCGAGAGAATTTTGAGGGCTTAAAGCATGATCTAAAGGTGAGGAAGGGTAGTGGAAGGTATAATAAGGATGTACAGGTTCCCTTCCAATCTTATTTCCCCCCAATAAGGAATCTTCCACAAGGATAAATGCAAGTAATGGCCTCTAACAAATCTTGAATCAGTTGTTAGTGAACAGTGTGCTTGAAGAAGTTGTTGAGGAAGGAAGCAGAGTGTTGATACTAGGATAACAAGTGTAAATCATAGTGTTATTCCTTGCAACCTAATAGTATTACCTACATACCACAAATATTACTCAATATTTCAAAACATCTAAAGCATGTGAACAATGTAAATTTAAAACAATGTAAACATTGAATGGGAACTTATAGGATTACTCATTTCGTAGAGCGAGCAAAAGAGCAACCCGATTTGAAAAGTGGTGATGTAGAATACACCATTTTTTTTCCAAGCATATTTTTAACACTTTAAACTTTCTTATGTATCAAATTTAAATAATTTTTTTTTTAAATGTTGGAGATTTTGATGTTGATTTTGAAACATGTTGATGCAACATCAACCTTTTGTTTTAGAGTGCTTATTTTTTACACTTTAAATTTTTTAATGTATTAGGTGTGGACATTTTTTTACACTTTAAAATCTTTATGTCAATTTTTTTTTGAAATCATGATATTAGATTTTCTAGTGTCTTATTTTTTCTTTTTTTAAATGTTGATTAATTAAAAAAAATGTATATATATATATATATATATATATATATATTATATATATAATATATTTAAAAAAAAAGAAAAAGAACTTTTTTTTGTATTCAAGCTTTAGTGATCCATAAAGAATTCAGACAAAGTCTTTTTGGAGAAATCACATGAGGAATTTTTTGGCCGACACGTTTCGAATAAACAAGTGTGGTTCATCATCGGAACCACATTTTAAATTTGAATATATTATATTATATATATATATTATATTATATATATATATATTATATATTATATATATATGATTTTAAAATATCACCATTTAAAAAAAAAAAAACAAACATTTTTTATTTATGTATTACAACTTTTGTGATCCATAACGTAATTAAGCAAAGCCTTTCGGTAGAAATCACATGAAAGAATTTTTTGGGCAATGCATTTCGAATCAACAGGTGTGGTTCATCATCAGAACTAGATGAAGAGGTAGACCACGGCAAAGGCTTAAACAGAGAGCAATGTAGAGACATAGCTTCAAGTAACGTCTATATTTGAACAA
>APFE031732340.1:20683-41165 GCA_000404065.3 Pinus taeda
ATTTTTAATTTCATGTTTTCATTATTCTTTTGAAATTTTAATGTTTTCCAAAGTCATGATAAAATCTTTTACACCATTATTTCAAAACGTTGAAAATTTACTCTAGAAAAAAAAATGTGTTATTCCAGCATCAACACTTTTCGTTTTGAGGGTGTTTTTTACACAATTTTTACACAAAAAATTGGTTTTCATTGCCATTTTTAAAACATGTTGAAAATTTATGCAAGAAAAAAAAGGTGTTATTTTAGCGTCAACAATTTTCATTTTGAGAGTGTTTTTCGCCCAATTTTTGCACAAAAATTTTGTTTTCGCCACCATTTTTAAAACATGTTGATACTTTACCCTAGAAAAGAAAAAGTGTTATTACAACATCAACACTTTTCATTTGGAGGGTATCTTTTGTATGATTTTTGCACAAAAAGTTTGATTTCACTGCCATTTTTAAAACATGTTGAAAATTTACTATAGAAAAAAATGTTATTCCAGCATCAACAATTTTCGTTTTTAGCACTTTTTTTATGTTTCCTTTGGGGTTTTTTGGCTAGAGTTCCTGTTTTGAGTTTATAGTTCCCATTTCAAAGTTTACATTGTTTTCATAAAATTAAATTAGAAAGGGAATTTTATTCAAGATCTTTCTACTGCATGAAAAATGAAACCTATCTTTTTGTGCTTGCCAATACAAGGCTTACAGTCACTCTTTCTCATAGGCATGATTGATAAATCTTCAAAGGAAGCTTTTCAGATAAAGAAAAACTACAAGAAAGGAAATGTTGTTGAACTAAGTATAGAGAAGAAAGATGTATAATAAAATGTACAAAGGAGAGAGACTAGAGTGCTTGGGTTGGGCCCTAGCCCAAGGGAACTTAATGTTGTGCGCAACCCAACTTGGCCTCGACTTTGATGGAAAACTCCACACTTTGGGGAGAAGAGTGTGAAGTAAAGGATGTATCAGAGCATGAAGTGGACTGCGCAGTTGAGCACCAAAGTAAACCGTGAGGTATATGGGCTTTGAAGTGGTTGAATCCCCTCTCTTTTTGTAAAAGAATACTATTTTGGATATGATGAATGGTTTTTGGTACATAGTAGCTTGTATTAGGAGTGTCCATAGTATATGGACTGTGGTATTGTGATGATATATCCCTCGATGTAATATTATATGTAGGGATGAATAATAAAGAAGAGGGCAACCTAGTCTTGAAGAATCATAACATGTGTTGAATGGTTGTATCTTTGTGAATTGTGGTTTCTTGCAAGAAGGGTGCAGAAGCCTAAGTCTGCAGCTAAGTGCCTGGATTGTCTGCAATTGACTATGCAGAATAAGAACTATTTGTTGTACAAATTCTCTATTATAAGCAACAGTTCTTATCGGCACAGTCCCACATTGGGATGAGCCATGGTAAAATTTGTGACTATACTGTGGATCTATACAACAAATGACTTGGCAATGAATGGTGTCCTTAATTCATCATACTCCTTGCTTGAAAATTGAGGTTAAATGTGGTAAAAATGCTCTCATCTTTGCAAATTGGTGAAATGGTAAAAATTATATACTTTTTGTGATTTTTGGCTTTTTATAAGTTATAAATAATAAGTATTACCAAATTATGACATATTTCACTCATTTTTTAATATTTTTCCTTCAAATCAGTAATGTGTGTTTCCTTGTGCATCGATCAGTCATGCGTTCTTGGTGGTAGTGATTTCTTTTAACTAATTCAACGAATTTTATTTTATCACTTTTTCAGACTCGTAAAAAATAAATGAAAAAACAATCCCCTAGAATCATATTTAAGATCTTTTTTGACTCTCTAAAAATAAAAAAATTTATCAAGTACTTGTCATTTCGAACTAGTTAAAGTAAATGAAATAATGTCTACTCAGTATACTTCTAACCCTTTTTCAGACTGAGATAGAATATTGTACGAAAAAGGAATACCTTAGTCAAACATGGCTAAGAGATTCTCTTGGATATTGTTTTCTACCTTTTCATGTTCAAGACAATTTACGAAAAGAGACCTTTGGAGTTTTATTTTCTTCTTCTTTCTCAAACTCCCTAAATATGAAAAAGAAGTTGCATTTCCCCTCCATTGGACATATAAAAAATAAACGACACATGACTTGCCACCATGATGAGACTGAGTTTATCCTACCTAGGACTCATTAAACTTACTAGGGTGGATTCATTGAAAGGATTAACTTATATGGCAAGCATATTCTATCCCCTTCAAGCTTGTAGTAAAAAATAATGGGGTACTCACCAGAAATAGTTATAGAAAAAGTGAAAGTGATCATCTCTTGTATTTTGTAGAGGCATCATGTCGCTCTTGAACATGGCATGCATCTATTGTTCATGTTGGGTTTGGGACATTCTCACTTAGTCACTTGCCTTCCTAGGGTTGGAAATTCCATTTTTCCTCTCATCTACTTATACCACTTCATCATCATGACCTCTGATCCTATGTCGAGTGAAATGTTTCAAAAGTTTGGAGTTGTGTCGCCAGAATTTTCAAGAGAAGTCATATCTGCAGTTCTTTACCGCTTATACAGTGTTTGAATTTTTCCCATAGTCCCGGATCACACTTATTTACTCTACTACATCCTTTTGTTTTGTGTCAATGATGTGGGATTCATTATGGCCCTCCTTTGACAGATAACTTCTTGTCAACTTCAACTCATTATCTGGGAATATGATCTAGAAACTCCATTCCATTCCCTTAGAGTGTTTATGCCTCAATGGCAAGTTCTTTGCATTCAATGACATGTTTACATCTTTGACCTTCGATCGAATGATTCCACGAGTGTTGTTAGGATATTCTGACACATAGGAAATAATTAAGTATAACTTGGTCTCGTGTATAGTTAGGTAAAGTGTGTTCTTTAGTATGTACATTTTGTAACTTACAATTTGAGGGTCACAATATGTTCTAGGCATGTAGTGATTAGAAGGTTAATTCTCTCCTCTGTATTACTGACACTTGATCCATGGCTTAATGCTTGACTGGTCTGTGATCTCTATTTAAAGAGCATTGAGGGTCGTTTATATAGTGATCGTTCATGAGAGAAGATTATGTAAATTTTCTTTATTTTACATTAATAAATTTCCCGAAGTGGTCGCGTTGGCTCAGGCCATGGACTGCTTCCATCTTTCAGGGTTTTAACCACATCAAGAATACTGGTTTACTGATTTGTAATTTTTTCATGAATGGTGTCCTTTGGTGTTCTATCTAAGGAAGTTACCTTGTAAATTCCTACATGGTATCAGAGTTATTCAAGTGCTGCATCTGTTGGTGATCCAAATCCGAAGCCGGTACAACTGCATCTAACTCTCATTTCTTAGATCTATTATTTCTTACCTCTTTCAGGCTGAGAGGACTTCTCTATTGTATTAGGAGCATCTGTTCCAGTGAGAAACCCCTTTCATTTCACGCAAAAAGGTTTTCGGTAGCCCTAGCTATGTCATTTTTAAGATCTCGAAGTATAGTCTTTATTTGTAGTTATAGTTATTTATCTCTCTATTTATTTTGGTTTATAGTCCTATATAAAAAAAAATATATATATAATATTACCAAATCTATACCTTTGATTTCTGCATTTGCTCTTTGCCCTGTGACTCGGTGCTAACTAGGAAAACCAAAAACAGAAAAAAATGATTATCCTCACACATATTCTCTTTTCCGCGGCGCCTTACTGTGATCTTGGAAAGTCAGAAACATTGAGGAAAATATTTAGTTTCCATTCAAATTAAACCTTAAGGCATAAGGCTTCGATACTTTTGCTTGTTCATTTGGTTTGTGTGGTTGTTTTTTTTGTTTTCTAGGAAAAATAGTGTTTTTGAAGTAAGCACACACCCCAAAGTTTCATTGAGAAAAAGAAAAAAACCCTTCCTCCTTTCCCACAATTACTAACCTTTTAAACTAGCTCACTTGGTCTAAAGTTACTTTAAGAGAATACAGGTCTTGATTTCAAGTATTTCCTTTTATTGATTTAATTTTTTAAAAAGAACATGTAACTTATGTTTTAAAGTTAGTTTATGAAAAAGTGTTCTCACCCATTAAAAAAGTGAGTCACTTATAATTATAAAGTCAATTTATCTTTTATTTAAGTTACTATTTAGTTGATAGTTCATAAAGTACTTTCACTTATTTAAAAATGTGGGTCACATAAAGTAATCTTTTTTTTAAGTGAGATAATTAGATTAAGTTTGGAAAGGGAGGGGTGGGGGGGGTTTAAATATAACATTATCGTCAACCTCTCAAGATTCACGTGGTTCGTTGGCATCTTCAACAACCTTTCTTAAAAAAGTCATAACTTCTTCATCCGAAAGCCATTTTCAAAGCTATTTTTTTAACCATCCTAAGTTTTCAATATATTTCCATTGGAACACTTAGTTTCAGCATATATAACTTCAATTTCTTTTAAAATGGAGAGTCCATACCTAGTTATTCTTGACAGCACCAACTACTTCCAATGGCTATCCTACAAGGTGGATTTACTTATAAGTAAAGGTCCTTATAGAATAGCCTCAGGCCAAGAGTCTAAACCTCAAGATGAAGATAATCAAACCAAATAAGAAATATCAAGAACATGGGTTGATATGGATGTATATTTCTCCAAGCTTTAGATTCCAAATCACAAAAATTGAGACCCCCTATGGAGCAATGAAAAAGCTCAATAAATTTTTTGAAATTAAAAATGAAATTAGAGCCCATCAACTTGAAAATAAGTTGCGTATGTTGGACCCCAATCATTTTTCTTGCATTGAAGTTTTTTTTCCAATTTCAATACCCTTAGACTTCTCTTGGAAGGTGTTAAGGTTAACAAAGAAGATCGTAGCCTTATTTATTCCATTCTTACTAAGTTAGGACTAGCCTACTCTGTGATTGTTTCCACCTTCCATTCTACTAGAGAAGCCTTTATTTCTCAAGGAAAAGACTACAATTCCCCCTCTTTTGATGCTTTTTGTGACTATTTAATAAGAGAACAAGAAAAACTCTTACATCTTTCTCTTCTTAATACTGGAAACTCTTCTAAGAAAGCCTTAGCAGCCTAGCAGCAACCAAGTTTAAAGAATCCTAAGAAGCAACATCCTAAAAAGAATGGTCCTAAACCAAACAAGTGCCCTAAGCCATTTTAGTCTCAAAATGAAAAATCAAATCAAAAAAATGATAACGCAACTAAAAGCAAAGCGAAGAAGACTCATAGACATTGCAAATTTTGTAGTCCTGATGGCCAATAGAATCAAAATGATTTAAGAAGATGGAAGCCTTGGAAGTAACAATGAAGAAGCATAACATCCATTTGGATCACTCTTCAACTTCAACTTCATCTTCCAGAATAAAACTTTCTACATGTGGTTGTCAAGCATCTCATTCTGGTTATGCACTAAATGTATCTTCTTCTTCTCATTCTCATGAGTGGCTCATTGATTCTGGAGGTTCTTATTACATGGCCAAAAACAAAGCCATGTTTTCTACTTTAAATGATTGTAACAACAAAAATATATATATTGGTGATGATAGATCTCTTAGTGTTGTAGGGACTGGAACTATTCATCTAGGAAATGATTAATTCAATGATGTATTATGTGCTCCTACCTTATCCTACAGACTTCTATATCTATATCAGATAACTCATTTAGGTGATGGTAAAACCATTGGATTTTCACCTCTTGATGTTGTAATTAAGGACCTAAGATATGTTAGACAGATTTTAGCTACTCTCATTGTTGATGATTCTACAAGGTTGTATAAGTTTAACAACTTTGGGTCATTAACTCTTCCCTCAGTATTTGTTGCTCAAAATTATGAAGTGAGCAAACTTTGGCATGAGTGATTTGGTCACTTATACTATCACTTCCTTCAAAATCTAAAGTTGAATTTATGGTTGGATTTCAGGAAGTTTTAACTAAGGGTGGATAGGCTTGAATGCCTCCTTCCTTCTCCTATTGTGTCATATTTGTAGATCCTTCAATCACACCCAAAGTTGTTCTTAAGGGGGGATGTTATGATATTCCGGCACAAGAAATAATTAGGTATAACTTGGTCTAGTGTATAGTTAGTTAACGAGTGTTTCTTTAGTACATAAATTTTGTAATTTGAAATATGATGGTCACATTATGTTTTAGGCGTGAATTGATCTGATGGTTCATTCTCTCCTTAGTATTATCGACACTTGATCCATGACTTAACACCCGATTAGTCCATGATCCCTATTTAAAGAGCATGGAGGGTCATTTTCCTAGTGACTTTTCATGTGATAAACTTATTTATATTTACTTTCTTTTACATTAATAAATTCCCTAAAGTGGTGACATTGGCTGAAGTCATGGATTTTTTCAACCATTTGGTGTAGTGATTTGTGATATGTTTGTGAGCGGTGTCATTTGGTGCTATATCTAAGGAACTCACCTTGTAAATTCGTATAGGTGTGCTTCATCTTCAACTTCATTATTCACATTTGTGGATTGTGGTAATTGTACCTTGATAGCCATTGTCATTATTGGTGGTTTCTCTCGTACCTGTTAATAGTTTACATCATTGACCATAAATCAGATGGCTTTTTATCATGTTCAAATTCAACACATCTATTAACATGTTAGAATTTGTACATTGATAAGGTCGAGACGGAGTGCAAGACCCTAGATTCTCTCTGATGAAATCCAAGTTGCATGGAGTTATGAGTTATTCATGATTATACACATGTTTTTTTCTATACGGATGGTTGTGACCATACCATGGGTCCATATATATTATCCTCTTTATTCAAATGGCTATGACTATACTTTGGATATATACAGAGAAAAATAAATGAACTATGCTTGAATCTAGTTTCATTTTTACACAAGTTTGAATCATGAAAAACTATGCTTGACATTGGTTTACATGCCCCTAGTGTGATTAATTTATTCTAGGTGCATGCCCCCCAAGCTTAATTACATTCACTTAAGTAAACTACTCATGTCTATTAGGTGGATAGAATGAAGGTCCATTTACGAGATCAAGTGAAAGACTTGACTGGGATTTTATGAGATCTACTCAAAGAATCAACTTGGAACTTTGCTTTAGGGGACCTTGTTTCATTTTTTAATAGCTTGACACAACACAAGGAACTCTACTTAGATTCCTTGTTTCAGTTTTTTATGAGCTTGACATAAGACAAGGAACTATGCTCATACTTCTTGTTTCATTTTTTAACGAGCTTGACACAAGACAAGGAACTATCTTCGTATTCCTTGTTTCATTTTTTAATGAGCTTGACACAAGACAAGGAACTATGCTCATACCCTTTGTTTCATTTTTTAATGAGTTTGACACAAAACAAAGAACTATCCTCATATCCTTGGTTTCATTTTTTGTAACGAGGTTGACACAAGAAAAGGAACTATTCTCATGTGAACTATTTCATTTTGTAATGAGGTTGACATAGTAAAAGAAATATCCTCATTTTCCTTGACCATGACTCATAATAGATCATGACATCCAAGAGTTCTCATCAGATGGGGAACAATGGTCTGGAAGGGACCTATAGCAAGGAATCCATTAGAGGGATCTAGTTCCAATGCCCCCAGTACATAATGTACAACATCAGTGACTTGATCTTCAGTTGATGTAGGCATGGAATAGGTTGCCACATAATTAACCCGTGGCGGGGATGATACAATAGGTACAAAAGGACCATTTAGGGAAGATGGTTGACTGGAAGCCATATTTGGAATCAGAAATGAAAGCTGGTCAATGGTGACAATTCTACCTTCACGCGGGAAACAAATCACTCGAGAGAGTGTTGAAACAATAGCTCCCATGTCATAAACATAGGCATGCCCAAGAAGTAAATTATAATCTAAAGGGCCTGGGACTACCATCACATTCAGATAAACAAATTTTTCTCCTAAAATAATAGGAAACTGAGGAAGTATCCCTAATGGTTGTCTGGTTCCTATATTAAAAGGCAACATATTCTGGGTAACAGGCACAAGTGTTAGCGAACCGAGTGCTTCCCAAGAAGTGGAGGAAAATATACTCACAGATGCACCTTCATCTATAATATTGTTAGGTACAATCATATTACAAACCTATACTATGATTTGGAAAGGCACATAAGAAGGAGGATGACATCCTACCAATTGATTCCAATCAAAGGAAGTGACCAGACTACTTGGAGGGGGTACCATAGAAACGAGAGTATTATCCCCTTTTTTTACGAGAATGGGAGGATTTTCCTCCTATCTAGATGGAATAGGAGGGTTGTCTCCAAGCTCATTAGAATCTAAAGAAACAATAAGAACCTGAGTGGTATCATACTCACTCACTAGGGGAAAGGTACGATTGACTGAAGGTGAAATCGAGTCAGCTCTTTCCTCGACCTATGATGGGTGAAGTGTAGACTCATTGGATTCACATTTAGAGAGAGTGGGTTTGACCGATAGTTTATTTGGGTAAGTCACTTTATCAACTAGTGAAGGATTAAGGGAGAGTCTCCTGTAACCAGATGGAAGTCGCTACGGAGAAGTAGGACGGTTATGAAACACTTTTTTAGCTTCATCCATATAGGGACAAAGGTAAATGGGGTGATTCCCTTCACATAGCCTACAGGGAAACTTAACTTTACCATTCTTTCCATGAAGTTTACTACCACTAGTTGATGGTGTGTCACTAGCATGTTCTCCAGAAGTTGATGACATAGGATGATGTGAACGAGAAGACCATTCTTCTAAGATCTGAGGAATTCCAGAACAATTTTGAAGAAGATGGTCTCCCATACAAAGTTTGCAAGGATATCTAAGTTTGCGAGGCTTATCGGATGGTTTCTCATTGGAAGTTGTAGTCAAAGCAATGGTTGCTTGGTTGCCCCGCTACTGAATTTTATTCTTCTTCTTATTCTTCCTTCTCTTCTTCTTCCTAGCCACCTGGTTACTAGCGTCAATACTTTCACCACGAGAAGAGTAAAGAGGGGAGGAAGAAATAACCAAGGAAGAAGGCAAAAGGTTAACTTTAGGAACAACTAGAGGTTGATTTTCTCCAATTGTAGGAATATTCAATTGTGGGGCCAAGGAGGTTGAGAACAACCATACTAGAAAACCAATGGTAAGTACTGGAAGGGATAATGTAGCCATATAAGGAGAACCAATATTTCCAAAAGGAGGAAAAGGACTAGGATTCCCCTCAAAAGGAATTCCTTGGTCGGTAGACTTTGGAGTTGTTGCCATGTGCTTAAACCTAAGATCAACTAAGGAGTGATGGTGGAAGATGTTATCCACAATCAATTTATTTTATTTTAATCAAAATAACATAAGAAAACAAAAGAGGCATAATCTAGGCAAAATGATTACCAAGAAACTGTGAACTACAAAATACATCCTGGAAAACTGAGAAGTACGGGTAGACAATATCCCCAAATGCTATGTTTGGTGTATTATAGTGTACAAGGTGGCCTACTTAGTTACCTATGGATGGATAGTAACCTAGTGTTTTCCTCCTATATATACTTGAAATTACGTGGAGGCTCAATCAGTGTTAGCATCGGCTAATGTGAAACTACATAGTGAGAGCATTCCTTTATGCTTTACGTACTGTAACACCGCCCTATATACCCGAAGGTATGTGGACGAGCTACTATATACTTACTTACACAAAATGAGGTATCACACTCAGAATATATCATAGACAAGTTAGCGACAACTACTATGTTTTACAACGTCGGAACACATCTCTAGCCTCGACCTCTAAATGTTATGTGTTATGTTACAATGCTCCATTAGGTTAATTAAGATAAATTTTAAGTTGATCTTCTTAAGAATTTTCCTTTGAAGGTTCACCACGCAATGTATATTTGCAATTACTAGAATGAAACTAACATGAGAAATATTCTTTCATTCAATTAACAATGAAAACCATAGCTAGTAAGGGATAGAGAAATCAGATCTTTGACAAAGAGAAAAGAGCACACCTAATGCAATTTCCATAGCTATTCCTATCAGGCATTCACAAACTACAATATGGACAATTAAATATTTTCTTTTCATTTCCATTAATGTTTGGATGAACAAAAGGAAACTAATGCACATAGAATCAATCAATCATTTTTGCAGGAACGAAGACTTTACGACAATTCCTTTTCGAAAGAAATGGAGACTTTTACAACACTTTGTTTTCAACAAAGATTAATCGAATATAAGCTAATTTTGACAATGAATTGATAGTGATAAAGAAAACGCTTAACAAACACTAAACAATTGAGGTCAAAGTAGGGATAGATAGAGGAAATACAAATTAATTTCAAAATCATAACAATCAATGATCTTTCAGTAAAGCACTTCAGAAGAAAATTTGGAAAAATCTAAGTCAAAGGTGGGTTTTTAAGCCTAAGGAGGATTAACACGGGTCGGAGTGGTAGTAACCGCATTGCAAAACACTTTCTCTAAGCCAAGGGTGCTCTATAGAGCACTGCCCCCTGACCAAGCCTGCGCTGGTTCCAAAGAGGGCAATCAAAAGACATCTAAGCTTAATTTTTCGATCAAAAACACCTAAAAAATGCTGAAATAAGATCAATGAAGGTAATAAAAGTCTACTAGAGTGTACTATGATGAAGGTAAACTAACCATAATGATGGTCTTTCCCCAGCGGAGTCACCAATTTGCTATGAGGAATTTGGTATCTATGGATAAATACTAATTCCCTAGGTAGGTAGCTATACCTAGAACAACAGATTTAAAGTGCTTATCATTTTTCTATAGATGATAAATAAGACAAAGAAATCAAAGGACCTACTTGTTCTTTTTTTTTCGTTTTGTCTTCTTTGTTCGACTCCTGTTGCTCCTTCTCAAACTTAACTAGCTCAAAAAGTACCTACAAGCATAAACAGAAGACAAAGAACCAACCAAAGCAAGAGATTTATTGAATACAAGAAAATGGAATTAGATAAATTCACACATATAAACATCATATATCAAGGTAACCATATGGAAAAAGGGTGTAAATAGCTTTATTGAGTAGAAGGAAGAATTACAACCATGAAGTCTAATCCATTGTCACTCTTCTAGCTTGGGTTCCAACCAACATCACATCAATAGCACATCACTCTGGTAGCATAACAATAATTGCTATAACCTCAATTCTCAAACCAACATTATCTCCTTACAATTCATCAAAGTCTAGCCCTTGATCACTTAGTTGAGTGCTCAATTTATAGGCAAATGGAGGAGGTTTTATCATGAATGAGGGTATTGAATGGCCTTCCAAACTTAGAGTTAGTTTGCATGGAGGAACGGATGAGAGGATAGGAGGTTACTTAACTCATTACCTATCCAATTTTGAGCTCATAGGAAATGTTAAGTGTGGGAATCTTCTAGATGGCTCCAAAAGATAAGAATATTCCCAGAACCCTATGTGAATTTCACTCAATCTTGCCCACCGCAAGTCAAAGTGGGCCTAGGTTCTCTGTAGAGCACCATAACATGGACCTACCAACACTAAAGCACACTTACCCCTGTCCAAGGTTGCGTTGGTCCGTCAAGGAGGAAATTCTGGAGGGCTTTAGTCCAAAGAACTCTCAGGGAAGGAGGCATTCAAAATAATGACTTGTCCAGGGGATGTAGAAACTGAATTAGGGTTTGATGAGCCCTAATGGTATTGATCTAAATGATTGGAGTGATGTGCCCAAATGGATCTGTAACAACGAAACTTATGTAAATTAAAGTAAGGCGATCTTCTAAAATTTTTCATCATGATTGTAAACTAATAAAGCTGCATAGCATTGAAACTTTGAACAAGAAACAATTATGAGTTGATCACTTCCATTATTGGAAGTGTTGATTTTTTAGTACACGCTTCAACTAGAGCAATAGCCACTAATGCATTATAAGTTCAACATCTACCACCATGTGTCCCCATAGATGGTTGGTAAATCCCTTGGGAATGAAATTTTGGCCAATGGTTTAAAATCACTACTTCTGAGGCCTTAAGGAGAACATGGGTTTGGTTTGGTTTGTAAGATGAGCAATAAATATTCATCTATGCGAGCTAGAAGTACAACCCCTACCTTCATGTGTCCCATAGCTTTTTTAGGATGTTAGGCAAGGGCCATCAACCCCAAGCCCATTGGGATTCTTGATAAAAACCGATTTCATTATTTCCATGAAAATGTATTGTAGTAAGCATGAGAAAATGTACTTGACCTCCCAAAGTCTAGAAATTGTATTTCTTTTTTTTGTCATATGTTTGTATTTTATGCATGGGTCATGTTATAGTGTTTTATTGGAAATCTATTGTATAACAGTGTACATCATCTTACATTTTCATATTAAAATGCACTTCGTATGACCCTATAAGAGATATTTTTTGCAATATAGCCATAAATTCTAACTAGTGCCATTTCTTAACAATTGACACTAAATAAATCTCAATCTATCCAAGGTGTTGACCTATTTTTAGATAAGATGAAAAGTAACTTGGTGAATAAATTATCAAATATTGATAGTGTGATTAAATTGCAAGTGTTTGATTCTATAAGGAGGCAAAGGTTTGAATTTCATGGTAGTTGGAAGGAGACCCAAAAACATTTCAGCCATGTGAAGGGTTGATATGGCCCAGGATGGGTGTAATCCCCAGGTTATTTATATGGCTTATATGCGCTTGGGTTTCAATTGCTTAGACACTAGGCTAGTCTTGCAAGGCTCAAACAATGCTAGTAAACAAAAAAGAACTTGTTGAATAGATAGAGAATATTTCATCAAGGTCAATTGTGTTTAGTCCAAGAAGTTGAGAGGAGTTTTATTCTCCCTACCTTGGTTCAATTCTCATGGGTGCCATGTTGAGATATTAAAGAGTATATTATTGAAAAAGCTTTGAGTTTATATACAATCCAATTTACCTTGGGTACCATCCTCGAAATGAGGAATAATGTCCAATGGGTTTCCTTGACAAGTGTGTTATATGGGAAAAACTAATAGTCCATTAGGGGGAAGATGTAATATCACAAAGGAAATGCATGCAATTTGTTACATTGTTTGATCTATGAATTAGATACCCTAGTGTATGAAAGGTATCACAATGAGAACTGACACATAAAATGCTTCAAAACTTAATTCTCTCTGAAGTGTCATCAATGAGTATTACTTTGCAATATATTTAATTTATGTTATGGGTTGGTTGCAGTCCCTACCGATAGGTTATGATCCAAAATGTATACTCCAAATAGTCTTTGTTTTCAACTTTGTGATAAACAAATATATTTTTTAGAAAAAAAATTCCAAGAGCCAAAACCATGGAAGATGAAATGACTGACCTGATGGTTGGCCTTCCAAAGAAACCTATTAACTATGAAGGCTATGGAGAAGAAGGGAATTGAAGGAGGAGAATAGCTTGAGAGTAAATGGAGAAATAGGGTAGTGGCACAAGATGAAGTACCCAGAAGAAGAAACATTTTCAAAGATTAAATGTTGTCTTTGAGCCAAAGTCATATGAAAATTGTTAGTGATTGAAAAATTCATCAAGTGTTTGCTTGAGAATGGGGCTCATATTTGTAACCATTTCCTGAGAGAATTAACCCCCTACTTCCCAACACCAAAATTGTTAATTTTTCCATTTGGATTTTATTGAGTCAAATTATAGCATTATAATTTGATTAAACATAAATCATCAACTCGGTCAGGTAAGCTTGTGAGATGCATGCGAAGTATATGCAAGCCTAATACTGTAAATGGTGATTAATATAATTAACCAATCATACAAAACCATTGACTCTTTTCTGCATCAATCACTTAGCAAAAAATACTATACAGTGGATCGAATGTCCCTCTATAGCGCTTAAGATTTCTGATGATGATTAGGAAAATATATAAAAATGACTTACAACGAGTTCAGAAATTCTATCAACATGAGAAATCAGATATTACTTAACTGAATCCCACACATAAACAGAAACTAATTCATTTCATCCAGTGCTACTGATATCTTATAAAGAGTACATTAGGCATAAAAATGAATTATTACTACATAACATAAATAAAATGCATAAAAACTAAACTATGGGAGTTGTGAGCAAAGGGGGCCCTCCCTTACTCACAACCCCTTCAAATTAGAAGAGATTTCTCACTGAAATGGATAGAAAATATATCTTTATATTAATCTGAAAATATAGTCGAGTACAATTTGATACAAAGTTAGTGCCGAAACCAACCCAACACTCTAACAACCCCTATCATCGAAACTAGGACATAATTTATACATTAACAAAGCCGATATATGGCTCAAAATAAAGGAAATTGCTAATCTAAGACTTAGGCTAATAGATATGTTACAATATATCATTTTTATCCATACTAGGTCTAATCCATGATTGAAAGCATGGATTATATGAAAACTCATTACATGGTTGTAGTTATTCCTCCAAACGACCAATGAGAGAAGACTTCTGAATCTAGGCGGTGTTGTTGGAATATCTGAGAAGGCCAATAGGATAGCAGCTATATGTGATATATTCCCCACATAACCCATATTCCCTTTGCACGTGTATATCCATGGAATATGGCTAACCACCGATGTTGCTACAGGAAATCTGCGTAGTTACACGAAATCTATGACTATAGGAAATCTGAAGTATTTGCAAGAAATAAGATCACACAACTATTCTGGAGGAATTATGGGCCTATTTCTGAATCAAAGCAAATCTTCACAAGAACTCAAAATTATTTGGCATGGTAAATAAAATAATGAACAACTAGCTAAGGAATACTCAAATTTAAGATAAAATACACTTTTTAATATTAATTTGCATACCTTCAGCCTACGACACCCTTTCGGCAAAAACATAAGTATTATAACTGAGATAGGCATAGTAGGGGTTAAAGATAGTTAAAATGTGTGAGGGAAAGTATAGAAAAAGGTGTCAAAATTGGGAAAATCCAAGCCCCAACATCTCCCACACACATAAGTCCTCGCATG
Organism: Pinus taeda; assembly: GCA_000404065.3. Taxonomy (NCBI): domain Eukaryota; kingdom Viridiplantae; phylum Streptophyta; class Pinopsida; order Pinales; family Pinaceae; genus Pinus; species Pinus taeda. Next base: position 35,623 of record APFE031732340.1, read on the forward strand.
CCCCTTATGCAAGCAAAACTATTGTGTCTTCCCAAAAAGAAATAGGAAATCATTCCTTATCCTGAGCTACATCTACTGTAGCCAACTAATCTGCTACCTCCACCAACTAGGTCAATTGGTTACCATTAGATTCTATAGGAAGTTGACCCTTTTACAGTTCATTCTTATTTTTCAGATGATCGATCTTAGCCTACTTCTTTTTCATAATTTGGGCAATTTTCTGGACCCACTCTTCATGCTCCTTCTTGATACGTAGGTTGTTCTCCTTCAGGGTCTTGTTTTCCTTTCTCAAAGCTCTCTCCGAAATCATGAGCTCAGTGATTATTTCTTCCAATTCTTGCATAGAACACCTCTTATGAGGGGTTACTTCCCCTCCCAGACGTCCTTGGAGAGATTTAGGGGACTTGAGGTCCTCCTCTACTTGTTGTTCCTCTTTTGTGTTATTCCCACTTCCATGGAGTGGGGAGTCCTGAACGGACATCGGTTCCTCACCAGTAAACTCATATGACTCAATATTCTCTTTATCTTTCAGTGGGTCATGTTGTTTCTCCTTCTTCTTATTCAGTGTCTTGGGAAATACTTCTACATCTGCAGTATCTTTTATTGCCATCTGAACAACCTGGCTTCTCATAAATCTTTTTATGGAGGTGGAAGTACTATTCTTCGACTTGGGCATTTGGCCCACAATCTCAACTATCACCACCACGTCCTCATCTTTTTCTACTTCCTTTGTCTGTAGCCCAAGGGTTTGAGGCTTCTTCCTCTTCTTTAGTTTTCCTTCAAGTTTCTTCTCAGTGGGCTTTAGAGAGCTGAGGCCCTCCTTATTTTCCTTCTTTACCAATGGCTTCTGAGTCTGTGACTTTTTCTTCGCTTTTTCCACTAGTTTTTCTGTTGTAGACTCTGAAGGGTAAAAGTTTTTCTCCTGTTCTTTCCCTTTTATTTGTAGCCCACGCGTCCGTAGATTTTTTCCCAGTTTATCTACCAATGCTTCCTCCATAGAATCTTAGGAACTAGAATCCTCATTCTCTGCAAAATATTTTTCGGCTAGCAACTCCTCCCATGTCCAATTTTTATCTTTCAAAACCTCCACCAAGATTATTTTCACCAACCCATGGTGGTAGAGGTTTTCCTCTAAATTGACCCCCCTTTCCTTGGCAGCCATCAACATCTTCATCAGTGACATCCTCAAGTAATAGGGACAATTTAATGGGTTTCCATGGAAATGGGCAAGGAGTTGAATATGAAATAGGAATGCAAGCCCAAAGCCACCTTCACACGTCATGTATTTCTGCAAGAAAAATAACAAGTTCTAATACTTACTCTTCAAGGACTCCTACAAGATTCCCTTAGTCGAGTCAGGGTCTTAATGTTATCTGCGTAGGAAGGGTGCGCATAAATTCTTGTTGAAATGTTGGTTCTTGAACCATCATTCTCCCAACTATGAAATCCTTCATGCTTGTGCTACCGAACCCTCGATCATCCTGAATTGAACGTCCCCAACTTGAGCCTTATCATCGTTCAGGTTCAGGGCGAAAGTTTTTTTCACCTCCGAGTTGTGGCTACTGGATCGCTGGAAAAATGGCAGCCACCCTGCTCTTGCAAATCTTGCCTTGCTGTGAGGGTCAGCCTCTAGCAATTTAGGCTGTTACGACTCAAAGTGGATAGGGGCACGTAGTTTTGACATGGTGAAAGACTAGTGGATAGGGCGTATGCAATTCTTTGGAAATATCAGCATAAACTTGTAACATACTCGCATGACAAGGGAGGGCTTATTATAGAAGGTGATCGCAAAGCATGATATTTTTGAAAGATGGATCATGATCATGATTCTCATCATGATATGACCTATAGGAATATATGGGGAGTACATATAATGGTCGTGTCAGAATCATGGTGATCAAAGAGATGGAGTCATAATATACTCGATTAGGGTTGTGTTTGCCAAAAGGTTGACCATAGCTGAAAAATCATACAAATAATTAAAAATAAAAGCGTTAATTACCCTTTAGCTCAAGTGTCCCATCACCAGTTGTACTTTACCTTATACCTTCCAACGGTCTACTACTCTAGATGATGTCTGCATGTCCTTTAAATGATAACCCAGCTAATAATTAAATAAGATATATGATTTCACAATTCATGACATCAACTAGTATTAAAAATCTGTGAGTACTTTTAAATAAGTTTAAATTAATACTCTGTCTATCCCTTTTGTTTTGTTTTTCATAAAACAAGGGTGTCACTGTAGGAAATGGAACTGGGACTATTGAACCTTTTCTATAGGAAATGGAACCACACTGTTGAATCTTCCAGAAAATCGAACTCTGACTTTCGAAACATCCGCAAGAATTCAGACCATGGCTTGCAGAGCTTCTATAGGAAATCGGACAATGACTTATGAGGCTTCTGGAGGAAATTGAACCACCAACTAACACTCCTTCATCACTTTTTTACACTTTGCTGCACATGAATAAAGGGTGTTGATGTTGAATGTGGAATGAGCTCATTGGATTACCATCCATTGAGATTAGTTGTTAACCAATGTGAGGCCCTTCACCTTTAATGAGAGCGAGGACCAAGGTACCCTGATGCATCCCATCAGGTGGGAATTAATGTTCTGATGTCGAAACCCCCCTGTAGGATCTAGTAGTCAAGGAGCCATAGCGATTCTGCATTGTTGCTAGCGAGATAGCCTGTCATTGGGGCATACAAGATTCAAGGCATCATAAGGCTCTGATCTTTCACCCAAATAACTTGCTGATGTCGATGGGATAAGATTGTTGGAAGGAGGGCCTCAAGAAATCCCATGAGTCCAACATGATAAATCCAGTTTTATCTTGAAAAAGAACTTCTATTAAGAGGATGTACTTACTTGTAATTTTAAGGAGCCCAGGGTAGTCCATGCTCGCCAGATTTCATTTTTAGAGAGTCTGAAATACTTGGAAAATAAGACTCGGGGGGGGCTCCTTTTCCATAATTTATCCATTGGGCCTGGAAAAAGGGATAAAGTTACACCAAATAGACATTCCTACCATGTTTTACCGAGCACAAGGAGGAACAAAGTAAGCTCATTGTGTCTGCAAGAAATCAAGAAGAGATAGTGGAAGGAATGATCCCTTCTCTCACCATCTCCAACCCTATTTTCTTCACAATTTCTTCCAGAAAGTCCTCCTTATATTGGGGTTTCTCATATAACTTGAGTCTGTGCCCATTCACCAAGAAGGTAACATTCCCATCATCAATGGTTTTAACCCAAACAGATCCATTATAAAAGACTTTCTCAATCTCATAAGGGCTTGTTACAGGTCTATTTGGGCACATCACACCCAACTATCAAATCAGCGTAAATAGGGTCTATGAAACTCTAATTCAGTTGTTACATGCCCTAGACATGCCACTTCATTGAGTTTTTACATCCATAAAAGTTTCCTAGTTTGAAACCCTACTGAAATGCCTCCTTGGGAGACCAACTTACCCTTGGTCAGGGCCAACTACTCTGCATAGTAGGTAGGCCCATTCAGACCCATGTTGCATAGCACATAGGCCCACTTAAGCCTGTGTTGGGAAAGGATGAGCGAAATTGGCATAGGATTGTAGGAATATTACTTGATTCTAGAACATTCTAGAGGTTGCTCAACTGTTATCTCATCCTATGAGCTGAACTTTAGATAGGCTATGGATCATCTAACCCTCTATCCTCTCATCCCTTTCTCCATGGAAACTAAGTATCCAATTATGGAAAACCATTCAATGCCCTATTTATGAAAAAACCACTTGCATTTCCATATAAATTGACCACTCATCATAGTGATCATTGGACTGGAGCTTGGATATTATAGGGAAATACTGTTGGCTTAGAGACATGAAATCATTGTCAAGTAATGTTATCTTGATGGATTGATGTTGTTATTGGTGTGATGAGGGTTTTGACTAAGCTAGATGAGTGACATGATAGCAAATCACATTGGGTGTAACTTCTCCTTCTATCAATCAATAAAGTTGTTTGTTCCTTTTCCAATACTTTTGCCTATATCTATGATCAATGTATGTTCAAATATTGTCGATTCCATTTTTCTACAATAAGTAGATCATATGCTTTGATTGTTGTTGTCTTCTATTTATGTTGGAAGGCACCAATTGAGCGAATCGAGTTTGAGCAGGAGTGACAAGAGGAACTCAAAGGAGATCAAAGCAAGCCAAGGATCACAAGTAGGTTCCTTTATCTTATCTGTTTATTGTAGGAAAAGGTGAAACATATTTACTTCAATTGTTCTAAGTGTAACTACCCACTTAGCAAAGAAATAAATATCCGTAAGTATAAATTTCGTATAACAAATTGGCGACTTTGTTGGCGCACGACCATCATTCCTAGTAGTTATCCCTTATCATATTAAATCCTACTAGACTTTACATGACTTCATTCATCTCTTTTCAGTCATTTTGAAGCTTTTTGGTCAAAATTTGCACTAGAATGACTACTCTAGGAATGTTTTGTTACCATAGCAACCTTGGTCAGGGGACAGTGCTATGCAAAGCACCCTTGGCTTAGAAACAGTGCTCTGCAATGGACTGTCTCCCACTTAGGGCTGCACTAGTCCCTGTCAAGCCAAAAAACCATCTTTTGCTTGATCTTTTCCAAAGTTGCTTATGATGTTGTTTGCTGAAGTTTAATGTTTTAATTTTTCTTTGAAATCAGTTTGCATTTCCTCTCCCTAGCCATACTTTTACCTTTATTGTTTAGTGTTTCTTAATATATTTCTTTATCATTATCAATTCATTGTAAAAGTTAGCTTACATTGAGTAGTCTTTATGTTTTGAAAAGATAATTGTCGTAAAGTCTTCATTTCTTATTAAAAGAATTGATTGACTGTTTTGCATTTGGCTTCTTTATGTTCATATAAACATTAAAGGAATGAAAAGAAAAACACGCATAATGCATTTAGAAGTTTTTGTGTGCTTGCAGAATGGTATAAGGAAAGTTGCATTAGATGTGCTCTATGCTCTTTGTTTAAATATTGTGTTTGCTCTATCCCTTTTAGTTATGATTTTCATTGTTTGAATCAAATGAAAATAATGCTTCTTGTCTTAGTTGCATTCTATGAGTTTCATAAATGTCATGCCATGAACCTCAAAGGAAAACTTTAAAACAAGATCAACTAAAATTTATATCAGTTAACCTCATGGAGCATTGTAACTTAACACATAACATTTAGAGGTCTAGGCTAGAGATGTGTTCCGACATCGTTAAACATAGTAGCTGTCGCTAATGGTCTATGATACATTTTGAGTGCGATACCTCATTCTGCATATATAAGTATATCGTATCTCGTCCACATACTTTCGGGTATATCAGGTGGTGTTATAGTATGAAAAGTATAAGGGAGTGCTCTCACTGTGTGGTTTCGTATTAGACAACGCTAACATGAAATTGGTGTTACACAGTAAAATGTCACTGCCATCATGCCAGTCTCCCTACTGTGTTGTGAAACCACATTCACCTATGCTCATGCTCCTCAAAATGGCTAAAAAACCCTCTTTGCCTA
>APFE031732340.1:47806-103616 GCA_000404065.3 Pinus taeda
GCCCTTTATATTACAATTTACTTCTTAGGAGTGACTATGTTTATGACATGGGAGCTATTGTTTCAACACTCTTTCGAGTGATGTGCTTCCCGCATGAAGCCAGAATTGTCACCATTTACCAAATTTCATTTCCCTGCCCAAGTATGGCTTCTAGTGAACCCTCTTCCCTAAATGTTCCTTTTGTCCCAATGGTATCTTCCCCACCATGGGTCAATTACCTGGAAACCCATTCCATGCCTACATCAACTGACAATCAATTCCATGATGTTGTGCATTATGTATTAGTGGCATTGTAACAGGATCTCTCTAATGGATTCCTTGCTACATATCCCATCCAGAGCATTGTTCACCCATCTGATGAGAACCTCTTGGAAGTCATGACATCTTATGGGTAGTGATAAAGGAGCCATGAGCATAGTTCATTGTTTTGTGTCAAGCTCATCAAAAAATGAAAAAAGGAATATGAGGATAGTTCATTTATTGTGTCAACCTCATTAAAAAATCAAACAGGTCCAAGAGCATAGTTGCTTGTCTTATGCCAAGCTCATTAAAGGATGAAACAAGGTCCCTAGATCAAAGTTCCAATTTGAGTGTTTGATTAGATCTCGTAAAATCGCAGTCAATTCTTTCACTTGATCTCATAAAGGAACCTTCATTCCATCCACTTGATAGCCACACGTAGTCTACTTAGGTGAATGTAATGAAGCTTAGGGGGCATGCACCTAGAATCGAGTCATCATGCTGGGGGCATGTAAACCAATCTCAAGCATATTTTTTTCATGGTTCAAGCTTGTGTAAAAATGAACCCAACTTGTGTAAAAATGAAACTGAATATAAGCATAGTTTTTCATTTCATGCTTGTGTAAACATGAAGCCGAATCTAGGCATAGTTCCCTATGGTTCAAGCTTGTGTAAAAATGAACCCATCTCCATTTTAATGCTCGTGATTTCCATTCTATAAGCCTCTTCCATCGGATGAGCCTTGGTTTTTCTCCTTCCATCGTCACTATTTGCTTGGCCAATCATATGCTTTCACTTGCTTTTTTTACACTTTTTGAGTAACAGTTGCAATGATAGCCAGGCTCTTCATATAAATCAACATATTTTGAGAAGTTTCAACATCACCGAAACTAGTTTCTATCCTATACATCACTCGTTCCTCTAAGTGGAGTCCTGTCAAAGCTCTTTTCAAACTCTTGAAACATGAAAATATTGTCAAGCGCTTGTCCTTTTCACCTCGTAAATGGATTGGAAATGACATCTACTCCTTTTCACCTCATAACTGGATTGGAAACAACATCTACTCAATATAAGTTTAACCCTTTTCCAGACTGAGATAGATTACTTACAAAAAAGGAATACGATGAATGAACATGCTCAATAGGTTCTCTCTTGTATTATTTTATGCCTTTTCAGACTTGAGAGACAAATTTACAAAAAAGAACTTGTGGAGTTTTCTTTCTGTCCCTTTTCAAACTCTCTAAATATGAACAGGACCAAGTTCTCATTATTGTTAAACTTGTTAAAGCATCAAATAGTGACAAACTTGTGCATCATGACAAGACCGAGTTTCACCTTTACTAGACTTGTTAAAACATCACATAGCGATGGATTCACTCAAAGGGTGGAATTATACATCAATCATATGTTATCCTCCTCAAGCTTGTTAAAAAAAAAAATAGTTATTGGTCAGCAATGACTAGGGAAAATGGGAAAAGGGATAAATCACTTTATGGTAGCAAGTCACTCTTGAACATGACAATTTCACTTCATCTTTGTGGCTATTTGGGTTGGGTTATCTGCTTCATGGTTATCATATATATGGTCTATCAAACCATCCATCACTTTGGTATTGGGTCAATGCTACAAATTCATTTAGTGTTGCCAACATTTTCAAGTGAAGTCACTTAGTAAACTTCATCCTTTGCAATACTCATAAACCTTCATTTTCATGACCACCATTCATGAACATTTTGTCATTAGTCACATTCTATCTTCAAAATCATTACACTTATTTCGTGTCATTGATGGGGGATACATTAAGGCCCTCCTGTGACGAGTCACCTGTGGTTGACATTAACACATTATCCAGGAAGTTGACTTAGAAACACCCTTCCAGTACCTTCAGGCTTGCATACATCAATGGCAAGTTTCTCGCTTCTAGCAACAAGTTGACATCACAGGCCATCGACCGAAAGACTTTGTATGGTGTTCAACATCAAAACATCTATTCACACCATGCAAAATGTAATGTAGTACCTTGAGAATCATGATCATTATCAGTGATTTCTCTCGCATTTGTTAACAACTTACATCATTGGCGGGTGATCAGATGGTTTCTTCCCATGTTCGACTTCAGATCACATTTTCACATTGTTAGACTCATACTTGAGTGAATGATTGGATGAGATAGAAGACCCCAGTCTAGTTTCATCCATTCGGGTTGTGATCTTAGGAGAGTACTAAATCATGTGTATGATGGATTTACACAGAAAATAATGGATCTATATTTGTAGACGACTATTTGATTTATGTACATGTAATGAAATGTTTATATGCTGAGAATGGGTATGCCTTCCCTCAACATTTCATGAAAAATTTAGAGATATCATGATATTATGTATTTTAATTGATGCAGGTCACCATCTACTTCAGATCCTCCTCGTCACATCATAACGCATATCACTCAATATTATCATTTATGACTTCATGCTTTAGGGGGTAGATGTTACAGGTCTATTTGGGCACATCACTCCTGATGATCACATCAGTGTAAATAGGGTCTATCAAACTCTAATTCAGTTGCTACATGTACTAGACATGCCACTTCATTGAGTGTTTTCATCCATAAAAGTTTCCTAGTTTGAAACCCTGTTGAAATGCCTCCTTGAGACACCAATGCACCCTTGTTCAAGGGAAACTACTCTACATAGCAGGTAGCCCCATTCAGACCTGTGTTGCATAGAACTTAGGCCCACTTAAGCCTATGCTAGGTGACGATGAGTGAAATTGGCATAGGATTCTAGGAATAGTCCTTGATTCTAGAACGTTATAGAGGATGCCAAACTCTTATCTCATCCTATGAGCTCAACTTTGGATAGGCTATGGATCATCTAACCCTCTATCCTCTCATCCCTTTCTACATGGAAACTAACTATCCAATTATGGAAAACCATTCAATGCCCAATTTATGACAAAACAAATTGCATTTCCCTATAAATTGACCACTCATCATAGTGATCAGGGGGTTGGAGCTTGGATATTATAGGAAAATATTGTTGGTTTAGAGACATGAAATCATTGTCAAGTAATGTTATGTTGTTGGATTGATATTCCTATTAGTGTGATGAGGGTTTGGAATAAGCTGAATGAGTGACACGAGATTGAACCACATTGGGTGTAAATTCTCCTTCTATCAATCAATAAAGTTGTTTTTTCCTTTTCCAATACTTTTGTCTATATCTATGATGAACTTATTCTCAAATGCTTTTGATTCCATTTGTTTGCAATAAATAGATCATATTCTTTGATTGTTATCATCTTTTGTTTATGTTGGTAGGAACCAATTGAGCGAATTCAGTTTGAGTGGGAGCGATGGGAGCAACTCAAAGGAGATCAAAGGAGGCCGAGGATCACAAGTAGGTTCCATTATCTTATCTATTTATTGTAGGAAAAGGTTAAACATCTTTACTTCATTTGTTTTAAGTGTAACTACCCTCTTAAGGAATATATACTTATTCGTAGCTATAACTTCCATATAATAGGGCCCCACCAATTTATGTTAAAGTTTCCTTTAAAGTTCTTGAATCTAGAATCATATAGAAATGCCTAGTCTCCCTCTTTGAATTGCTTCTTTTTAATGTATCCATCATGCCAATTAACTCGTTGTTGTTGAATCAAGTCGGTATGCTGAAAAGAATCCTGCCTAATTTCATCCAACTCATTGAGTTGCAGGATTCTTTGCTACTGAGCTTCATCAAGGTTTATTCCCAAATATGCTGTCATTTTAAAAGTTTTGATCTAAAATTGAATGGGCGATAAAATTTGTTTTCCATACACCAATTCATACAGAGAAAAGCTAGTGGTATTTCTCCATGTAATCCGGAAGGCCCACAATTCTTAAGGAAGTCTGTCAGACCAATCCTTCTTATGTAATTGCACTACCTTCCTAAGGATTGTCTCCAAAACCTTATTTACTGATTCCACCTGCCCATTGACCTATGGATGATACGGGGTGCACTTCTGGTGAATAATCTTATATTTCTGCACAATTCCTTACATAAGCTTTTATACAAACTGAGTACCTTGATCAGTGACTATTTCTCTAGGTACCCCAAATCTTATAAAAATATAAAAACTAGTAAAATCTACCACTGTTTTCTTTGTTTCTCTAGGTAATGCTCTTACCTCCACCCACTTTGTAACATAATTAGTACGAACTAAAATATACTTGCTACCTTTGGACATAGGGTTGATGGGACCTACAAAATCAAGAGCCCACCTCTAAGAACGTTCCATAAGAACTTATGGCTGCAAAGGCATCTCATATGATTGTATAGGTTACCCCATTATCTGGCAGTTGGCACACTTTCAGACATATTCCCTCACATCTTTGAAAAGACTTGGCCAATAATAACCTGAGTGAAGGATTTTGTAAGTTGTTTGCTTGTGTGCAAAATGCCCTCCACATGGTTAATCATGACAAGCTCTCAAAATTTATTACATCTCATCTTCCCGGACATACCTACAGATAATCAAATCAGTTCTAGTGAAAAAAATATGTCCCCATATCCAATAATAATAAATGCTTTTTCTAATAATTATATTTTTATGATTAGATGAAAAATAAGGAGGCAAATTTCCTGTAGCAAGGTAATTGACCATGTGTTACATAACATTTTGTCATTGTCCCTGTACTCCCCATTCCTCAATCGTGAGGACCTCTACAGTGAACCCTACATGCTTTTCCTTCATGAAGAAACTCCCGTTGTGTCCCTCTTCATGAGCAGAATAATTCCCTTTTGCAACATTTCCCCAAAATCTTCTGTTTTTCCCAGTTTACATGACCGACGCTAATGACCCTTATCCTCCTCGTGTCGATATGCAGGGATTAACACTGTCCCTAGCACCAGATGAAGTGACTGAGCTTTTTTATAGTCACAATGATCCTCTTATGGAAAGTTTTTTAAATAAGGAGTCGAAGCTTCCAGCGCTAGAAGCTTCGTAACGGAAGTTTGGTAAATGGTTTGGCTGGATGGGGTTGAGGATATCAGTTTGTGCTCCTTCCCCTATAAGGATGGAACTACCTCAAGAGATAAGACCTTCTCCCATGGGAAGAGAATCCATCTCCCATCCATTCATGCTATATAAACCTCCATTTCTCCCAAGCACATGGTAGTGTTAATGTTGATGTGCTAGTGCTAATTAAGTTGGGAGTAAATAGCAAGCTATTCATAGTTGTAGTTCTCTAGGTGTGTGAGGGAGAAGTGTGAATTTGGTTTAATGTGAAATATAAAAGGAAGAGCCTTAAAACTATCATTGTTGAGGCCATGATGGAATGCTAAAGGAAGTGTGTGGGAACCTAGTTTTGTCAGAGGAGAATGGCAATGTCAAGGCAATGGTTGTAATCTATTTTTGATTCAATAAATATGAAACTATCGATTGATTTCACACATAATGTGTCATCTTACATGATTATGGCTTAATGTTTCTTGATTTGTTAGGTAGTTTGAATTACAATTTGTCTATTATCACGGTTGTTGTTTACTGTTGGTTACTTGTTTCAGATGTTTGAAGAAGGAAACGAGAGATAGTTGGAGCGAGAAAGAAAGGTCATCATCAAATGGGATATGTGTACTAAGAGGTAGGCCCTCTTAATTGGTTCTAACCCATGGAAATATTCCATAGAATGTGTTGGTTATAGCTAGACCAATTATTGGGCTAGAGGAAATGTTTGTGTCTGCACTCATAATTTTAGTTCACCATAAATTGGCGACCATACAATGGAACCAATCCTTTTGTTTGTTTGTTTGGGATTTCATGGTTTTGTGTGAACTTTTCTAGTTACACATTTTCCCTTTGGTTCTGTCTATTTTCCTTTTCTTACTGGTTTGAGTTTGAAATCCATAGTAGCAAATCTAGTCCCAACTTTAGAAAAATTAAATTTTTCTTGGCTTCCTCGCTCAACGCGCTTAATTCGCTGACAGTCGCATCGAACAGCGTGATATGCTGAGAAACAATTGCACTGACCCCCTTTTGGTGCTTCTTGTCAGTTAGGTAGTTTTGCCAATGCCTATAAGTGAATATTAGGGTTTGTTTCAAATCTTGGCCAGTGTGTTTTTCTCTCATGATTTCAACCTCGTAAGCCTTTTAGATCGTTTTCTCCCTGACTAGAAAGTTTCTTTTTATTTGATTTGTTTTATTGTTGATTTTTCATCTTTCAGCTTGATTTCTTGGGTCATTAGATGGTTAGTGGCACTAGGCCATCTAGATTGTCATCCATTCAACTGATTATGAACTTACTGGGTCGGGTTATCGGTGCATTTACTCCTTGCGTTTCGTTTGCGGTCCTGCTACGGCTTTGACCCCCATTACACAAGTTTGAAAAGTTTTTGTTTGCTTGTCTAAACATTTGTTTTCCGGCATGGATCACATTCCTTGTCTTTTTTTTGGTAAGGTCAGTGTTTCATTAGTCTGAAAGAGATCATCTTTTTGTTTTTTCCTTTTCTTGAAGAGCTAATTGTCTTGAAAACTTTTTCAATGAAGTGTTGTATGCGAAAAATTCATTTTTTCGTTTCATGAAAAGTATAAAATTCTAGTTTATTGCATCGGTATGATATGGGAGTTAGCATCACTGAAGACTATGATTGCATTGGCATTTGAAAATAAAAGGAAGTCTCTTTGCTTTTGAAAGGACTATTAGAAATGTACTTGTTAGGAAATTACGAATTGGAATGTATTTTTTATTAGTTTATTTTCTCAAAAATTGAAGTAGTGAAAAATCATTTTTCTTTTAGTTGCTTGGTTGTGCGCATTTGACTGTTTGTTTTCTACCCTCTCTAGTGTAGACAATTCATTGAATTGAAAGGGTCTTGTCTCATTTAGTTGCATTTAAGGTTTTTCAAGTCACATCGCTAAGGCCTGAAAACTGAGACATAACTGAAGATAAACTTTAAAACAAACTTAGTTAACCTAAGGCACATTTGAAATATAACGATCACATCTAGAAGGTCTACGCTAGATATGTGTTTTGGCATATTTAAACCTAGCAGCTGTCATGAGCTTCAGTACTAGACAAGCTAGTATGGATTTGTGCTCCTCATACTGTTGAGTATATAATGGGAGACCCCTCTAGGCTGCAATTCTTTATCCACAAGAAGCCAAGTTGGCCGCCTTGCAAACGTGATACACCAAACACAACATTTGGGGAGATTGCCTACCCGTACTTCTCGGTTCACTGGGAGGTATTCTAGAGTTCACACTTTCTTGGTAATCCTTTTTACCTAGACCATCCAGAGTAGTCATTTGAACTTTTTGACTCATTAAAACTAAAACATCATTTGAGGAATTGTCCATTTGAGCTCATTTCCAATCGAAAGTGATAGATTCATCTTTTTTTCTTTCTCGACTCGTAAAACATTAAAGAGCAACAGTCTACTTATGCATGTTAATAAATTGATTGATGACGATCTTATAACATCCTATTAGTCTTTATAGACCAAATTGTGAGTTTCCCTTAAAAGAACATTTTAAAGCCTTGAAGTTTATCTCTCTCTTTTCCTGTTAACTAAGATAAGGTCATCGTGGCTAAACCATATAGTTCACCTAGTTCCTCTTCCTCTCCTTCATCTGAAAGATTGCCTGAGGAGCCGTTTCCTAAATTAATAGAGTCACCTGAGGACCAAGGTGTTGAACTCGGAATTTTTTTGAGCATTCAACCTTTGTCATCTCATTCTCCACCTACTTTAGATACTGGGTCACCTGCTGATTTTGGTCTGGAATCTCCAGAGAAACCCCTTCAAACTCCTGAGATTTCATCGACCACTAATGGTCAGCTTGGACTGGTTATCTATCCTCTGAATCCTTTGCTCGACCCTGCTATGAGATCACCGCAATGTCTATACATTCCGTACTATCAACTGGGTGTTCCTTTGGAATTATCCCATCGTACCTATTTAGTCTTTCACTGTCATTTTTTCCTAGATATGGAAGCCAAAGGCAATGCTATAGTCACCTCTCTAGATGAGGGAGAAGTTACTACTCCACACACTGTCGAGGAGGAAGAAAATCCTCTTCCTCCTGAAGGTTTCCCCAATACAGGGAGCATTCCCATCAGTGTGCATCAGGAATCACCACCTAATTATGTATCCTTGGCAGAATTGGTTTTAGGTACACCTAATGCCTCATCACTTTACCATAACCCTATTTAGACATCTGCTACCATGCCTACTACAGGTCCATTCATTATGAACTTGACCTCCCAATAGGCTATTACTTCAATCTCGGTGCAACCTGTTAGCGTCGGTCTTGTCAGTCCTCCATCAGAGAGCAAAACTCTTTCTGCATTTCATTTTTAGGAGTCTCGCTCCACTCACTCAGCTACATTCCACTAGGGGCATGCCATAATCTGATGGAAAGGTCTTGTCATTCATTTCCCCTCATGTCTGGCACCTGCTAGCTTAGGTCATTTCATCAATGTTCACTAAAGTGCAAGACAGTCAATGTTCGATCTTTAATGGACGAGAGTCATATTCAGTCATTAGGTCTAGGGATTAGTCAATTTGGTCTTCAACCATGTCGAATAAAGCCATGCAGGCCAAAGCGAGGTCCTTACAAAGTTGTGATTCAAAGATTTTCATCATCATGTTGATAGATTACGTCTGTTCTTCAAAACTTTCTTTTGAAGAAAAGTAAAAATGTGTGTCATTTGTGATAATTTTCAAAAACGTTTCCAGTCGATATCTTCAGGCAGTCATGGTTTCCGTGGCCAAATGCCATGTCGACAAACCCTACAAAATAGTGCCAAAAATTTCATCATTTTAGCTAAAAATTCAAAGGAAAAAGTGAAATACAGAGTTGCATTAAATTAGGAAAAAGAGCATAAATAAAAACATTATCAAAGTGGGTTTTGACGAAACAAAAATTAAACCCATTACTCCAATGCCTTTATATAAGATTCCCACAAGAAACAAAGTCATTATGCATACCAAGGTTATAGAGAAACATAGCAAAGTGATTGGGAGAAGTTGCATTCGTTTTGAGTGAGGCTGGAGGTGTTTCCAAGGGCACGACGCACACACAGAGGGGCGCGGTGCACATAGAGAGCGTGGCGCACAGGGAGCAACCCCACAGTGGTGGAAATACATGGGCACGGTGCACACACAGAGCGCGGCGCACACCCACAAAGGCCCGAATTTGTGCCAAATTTGCATCAAATTGCTTTGAATCCCCTCCAATTTCCAGGTAGGGTCTAAATCTTGGTTGCTCATGAAATTTTGTGAACATGATGATGGTTTATGGTCGTGTATAGTTGCAAGAGAAACTCATCAACCTTACCACTTGAAATCATCAAAACCATTGTTGCTAGGATTGTAAACTTGTCTTGTTGATGCCAAGGCTCCTTTTTCACCTCTCATTTTTCCCCTTCTTTCCATTGTTCCGTTCCCCCCTATCCCATTTTTCCCCATTTTCCCTACCCTAAAGCATTACTAAACCCCTATTCTGTATCTCCTACACTTATTTGCCAACTATAAAACCCCAAAACCCTACCTTATAAAATCCCCAAACCCTCCTACATATCCCTAAACAAAATTTCCCCCCATAACCCCTAATCCCATCATAATATACCCCTTCCTAACACTCCCTTTTTGCATTGTTCCCCTTGCTAGCGGAGATCACAACATCACATAGTCTCACTACCATCATCAAAGGGCAGTCCAAGCACAGTCCATATACAACGGTCATGGCATCTGAGCATTCCTCGGAGTATGAGATGGAAACCCAAAGTGATTCATCCTCGAAAGAACAAGCTCCGTGGAGGCATCAAAAAAGTGGCAAACATGTTAGGGATGAACTAACCACCCTCACAGAATTGCAGGCCTGCCCTCTTGTTATCGCATGTTTCCAGCATCTGTCATGTTTTGAGTTTTGTCAAAATGTGGCTAGTGTTCGAGTTCATCATGAGTTGGCCCATCTTTTTGTGCTTCACTTACATGGAGATCACTCTATCTTGGCCGGTGTCACCTTCACACTGACACCTGAAACTATCTCATTAGCAATCGACATATCGAATGTTGGAGAAACATGGCACAAGAAAAAGAGGGTTGATCGGCAGCACTATGAGCCATACATTAAGCCTAGTTTCTTGAGGCTACTCCAAAGAGTCTTTCCATTTTGATATTCGAAAGATGAATATGCTCCACTCATGAAGTTGATCATGAAATATGTCAGCTGTGAGCGGAGGTTCTCTCGTTTATATGCCTATCACATCAGGTTGTTCATGCACTTTACCAAGGTATGGACGATGAACATCCCATATTTCATTTTGCAGGAACATAGAGAGGATGAACACCTTCATGCAGCACAAAACCCCTCAGTAGAAACTTAACAATGTTTATAATTTTTCTCTTATTAATATTTTGGTGGTTCATTAGCTCGGATTGCAGGGCATTGCTTTGGATGACTTCATCTCCCTTGACCTCTTCAACACTTCACAGGTATTATCAGAGGTTGAACATGAGATAGGTCATCCTTCTCATCAGTATGAGCGCCATGAGACCACTACTATGCCAATATTCATCACCTATCAGAGAGGTAGTAGACATTTGTTTGCAGCAGCAAAGCGAGTGTTATCTCCACTCGGGGTAGAAGGGGCCTCGCTTCTGACATCGGCAACACAGGTACAGGACAGGGGCAAGAGGCCCATGCATGATGAGGGGCCATCAGGTGAACAAGAGGCCAAATTCATCCTCATTCATGATGATGATACAGATGTGGAGAGTGCCAAACATAGGAGGACCATCTAGGAGCAGCAAACGGAGATCCAAGCCTTGTCTCTCAATTTGGAGAGGGCTAGGTGGATTATCAGGTATTTGGAGCAGAGGAGAAAACAACTCAAGGACCAGTATGAGACCATGGAGCTACAAAACATCCGTGAGAATCGGCAAGCTGCCCAACATAGGAGGATTGAGCTCACTCCATTAGAGTAAGAGATTAACAATGACCGAGAGTCTTGGCTCGAGCATATCGACATCCACCGTGAGGGATTGTTAGAGAAGTCCGACAAGGACAAAATCATATTGAGGTAGATGGTTTATCACTATAGGGCACAAAACATGAGTTCAAAGGCTCAAATAAGGAGTTTGAAGGCGAAATTGAGGAGAGTGACACAAAGACAGAAGAGGCAAAAAGAGCAATATCGGCTTTGAATCTTGGCTGAAGCCTCTGTGGCCTAGCATAGCACTTCATAGGGAACCTCCAACCCAAATTTCAAAAAATTTGGGGCAATTTTGGTCACGTGACAAATTTTTGGGCACAAAACATGGTTTTTCTCCCTAGCTCCCAATCAAGAATGGTTTGCATTTTTGGATTCAGCATGAAAAATCATGACTGCTGGTGCATGGACAAGAAGTTTGGGCAAGTTTTGAGTCCCCAAGAGGTCAAAAACACCTAAAAAATGACCTCTCTGCCCTTATTTTGACACATAGGAAGCAGTCTTGGGAGAATGAAGTTTTGGAGGGGCAAATGAGCACCAAATTCAGAAATTCAACTTGGGTTAGAAAGTGTACAGGTAGGGATTTCTAACAAGTACACTTGGGTACAATTTGGACTCCATTAGGTACCTCAAGATTGCCTCCAAAGTGGTGCGGCGCATATAGCTTTTGGCGCGTTGCACAGGGACCTAAAGGCCAAAATCACTTCTGCTCCACGACATTTTGATTCGCGACTTTCTCCAAGTGGGCCCATCATTTACACTATATTTTTCTTGGCAACTAAGGTAATGTTTAAAAGGTATTTTCACTAAAGGTGGGCTCCTATTCAAGTGGCAAAGGAAGGTGAGCAATCACCCAAGCCATTTGTCATTTTTGTAATGCTGCACCTGTAACTAATGGCTGGCTTTCCATTTCCATTTTGTAATGATTTGAAAAACTCCCCAACTGTGGATTGTTCTATTTCCCAATGACATAATCTATTTATTGTATGCAAAACCATTTGAAAAGGGTTGGTTGTAATTTCTGGGAGACTGTGGGAGAGAAACTCAGTTCTTCATTGTATATTTTGACAGAGAATTAATGAAAGGCAGCGGCTCTGGTTCATGAGATTCATGTGGTGTGAGTGTAGAAAATGTGTTCTCTTTATGTTTCATATGTATTTTGTTATGTTTCACAGTTCATTCATATTCATTTCCAGTGAAATTTTCTAAGATAAGGTAGAAATCATGTTTATTGCTCTACCTGTGGGAACTTTCACGTTATGTGTTCTTCTATTGAAGAGGATTCATGTGTTTATGCCCTTTTCACCCTCCTAAACAATCTTTCCATTCCGCATTATTTCAAATTTAATTGCTAGACTTTCTGCCTATCTTTCCTCATGAGGTAATCTGTGCCTTTGTGTTAAATTCTCTGCTCATACTGTGCATTAGTCCCATATATCCCAAAAACTCAGTCATTTATACAAAATTTGCTTCTTGTTTCCATATTTATTTACCTAGCCTAAAATCAATATTCACTATAAGTCACCTCAGACCATATCGTTTTGATTATTCACTGAGCGTGACACAGAGAGAGCCCTCTCCTGTTCTGGTAGGGCTAGCTACCAGACTGAGCGTGGTTTGTGGTTACCCTGAATTTTTCCTTCCTTCATCCTAAGGCCGATTTAGGTGATAACATAGTGGTGACTCCACTGGGGACAAAATTACTCCCCTTACTTCTTGATAATTCTAAGCTTCTAGATGATAAGTTTAGGGTTTGATAGGCTTATTGAGTTGGTTGTGTCCTTTTATTTTTCTTGATGGCAGGCTGGCTTCTACAAGATATACTAGAGCTAATCCATATCCCGATCCTCTGCACATCTACAAAAATCCAAATTTGATTCCAAGACTTTGTCGTCACGAGAGCTCTATATCTCCCGTGTTCAAATCCCATTCATGTCCTCACATTTTCGAGTATCTTGAAGAACTAGATTTTGATGAGAAGTTTGAAATATCATTGTTTGAGACCAAATTTTAAAGGGAGGTTGACTCTACTGTCCCCAATCCACAGTTCCTTGTAGACTTGGAGACTAAAAGGGCTAACCAGTCAATTGATAATTACAATGTGGCACAGCTTCAAACTCTAATTGTTAGCCCCCTACGAACTGTGCACACTCCTCCAACACCTCCAAGGCCAAACCCATTAAGGGTGATGGCTGCTTGCTTTGCACCTCTTGTTTTGCCTCAAATTTTAGATGATATGCCAGCAGATTATCAAAGAAAAATCTCGTTTTTTGATGGCACTCCTAACAGAATTACCACTCAGCAACATGTGGACAGAATGGCATATTTCTGTGAACTTCACGAGATTGATGCAAAGAATGTGGCAATGAGACTCTTTGTACAAACATTTGCAGGTGAAGTGAGGAAATGGTTCAGAGGTTTACCGGCTGTATGTATCCCTACCTTGGCCGATCTACAAAGACAATTTCTAGGCCGCTAGGAAGTGAAAAAAGAATCCTCTTCAAATTCTAGCTGAATATGAGCAAATCAAATGAAACGCTAGTGAGTCGGTCCAAGATTATTGCATTAGGTTCAATTCAATTTATAATGAAATTCCAAATCATCTAAGGCCACCTGTGGGGCTAGCCATGGTGAAGTTCCCAGATGGTTTTGATGCTGACATGGCTTATCAATTAAGAGAGAGAGAACCAGCCACAATGGAAGACATGCAGAAGATCGCGGTCAGTGTTGAAGCAAATCTGCTGACCAAGAGGGCTAGAGCAAAGGCAGAAAAGAAGGTCACCATAAAAGAAGAATCTTCCTCGGTAGATCAACTACTCCAGAAGGTAGAGTAGATTCTTGAAATGGTGAAACTTGACAAACCTGAGCCACAAGTTAGAAATCCCAACTTTCGTGGCCAACGACAGCAACAATATAGAATAAGGCAGAAAGATCAGTGAGCCCAAGAGCAGACACCACAGCAGCTAGTACAGCCACCTTTGCAGCAAAATTTTGTGCATGGACCGGATTCAGATGAGGACGGGAATATAATAGGTGAAGAAAACCACTTCTTTACTCCTGATGATTTTCCTATTTATATTACCGAGGATGAGGAGTATGCAGAAAGTTCGTCTATACAAAAAGGTGCAGATTTCATTCTAGCAAATGACACCATTTTGGAGGAAGAATCAGATGAGTACCAAAGAGGCTATATGAATGCTCTGTCTGCCCAGCAGCAGCGATATTCACTTAGAAATAGAGATGTACCAGCTAAACCAATTCAGAAGAGGAAGCACGTTGAGGCATCAAAGGATGATTCATCAGTTACACAAAGGAAAGGAAAGGAGGCGGTTGATCTAGATAGCAGCAAATCATCATCAGCAGAAAAATCAAACCAGCCAATTGCATCGAAAGAAAAGGAAAGGAAAGAAATCCCAGTCAAAGAGGTAGAAAAGATCCCCGCTTTTAATCTAGAGAATGAAATTTCTAAATTGAAGGTATCCATTCCCTTGACTGAAATAATGAGGAACAATAGTTATAGAGGGCAAGTATCTAAAATTTTGAATTTGGACGCAATGTCTGACATGGTGAATGTCGAAGATGATCAACCCGAAATGATTTTTGGGCCAGCATCGAATGGTGATTCTCTTGATAGTGATGTGCCACCTTTTTATATCAGTTTAAGATTGCATGATTTTGTGTTACATAATGCCATGTTTGATTTTGGAGCTTCTCAAAATCTCATGCCCAAGACTATCATGGATAAGCTGGGCCTGGTCGTCACCCGACAATACCATGATCTATATTCATTTGATTCCAGCAGAGTAAGATGTATCAGGCTCATCAAAGACTTGGTTCTGAGTCTGGATCAACTCCCAATGAAGAATGTTTTGATGGATATTGTTGTAGCAGATATTCCTCCCAGGTTTGGCATGCTTCTTTCCAGGTATTGGGTAGCGAAATTGAAAGGGAAACTACAACTAGATTTCTCCTATGCAACGATTCCAGTGTTTGGGAAAATGAGGAAACTGTATCGGGAACAAAAAATGAAATACATGATTACAAGCAAGGAGAAACCAATAAATCATTCGATTAATTATGTAAATACAGATTTAGAGTCTTTTGTTTTGTATTCTGATAGTTTCAATGATATCGATAGTCAGTTAGTAGAAGCAGGTGATATTCCAGAAATAACAGAAAATTTTAGAGGAGTTTTAAAGAGATAAGGACAAGAACAACAAAACATCGTTGAGTGATCAGTTGAAAGTAATGGATAACAAGTAGGCAAAGCGTAACAAATAGATTTTCAACACTTGCAAGAGGAGGAAGAAGGTTTGTGGACCATGGATTTCGATGGAGCAATGGGAAATGATGGCGCTGGAATTGGGATTTCGGTACGCAGTCCTTTCTCTGCCCCGAACAAAGTGCCTGGTAATGTACAGGTATGCTCTTACAAGTCAGCTTTTGATTGTTCAAATAATGAAGCTGAGTATGAAGTTTTGATTGTTAACCTAAAAATTTTAAGAAAGTTGAATGCTAAGAGGATTTCAGTATATGGTGACGCCAAATTGGTGATTAAGCAGGTCAAAGGTGAATATCAAGCAAAGCATCATCGGATGTGGGCTTACCGGAATGTAGTCGTAGACATACTAAAATTATTCTCATAATACACCTTGACATGTGTGCCTCGTATACAAAATAGCATTGTTGATGCTCTTGCTAAGGCAGCAAGTAGTTTGAAGATCCCAATGAACTCTAGTAATAAATTCAAAATCCATGTCAAGCATCATCCGACAGTCCAAGACAATCAGAGATATTGGTAAGTTTTCCAAGATGATGAGGAGATTGATGATTTTCTACAAATAAAAGGTAAGTTCAAAGAAACCTCAATTGATGTAGAAAATGACGATGGTAAAGGTAATGGTATAGATGATGTGCAGATCAATGAAATGGACGTGTTGTAGCTAAAGAATAACGTTATTCCTAAGGGTTTGATACCTTTATAAGAACTATTTGATCAAGATTATGTTGCCCGCAAACCAACATTGCAGCCAACAGAGAAGGGTGTAGAAGTGGTAAATGTCGGAATAGCTGCTAATCCTAAAATGGTAAAACTGTCTAAAGCATTGCCAACAAAAATAAAGGACAAATATATCAGTTTGTTGTCTTCATTTGCAGATGTGTTTGCTTGGGACTATTTTGACTTAAAGACATATGATACTGATATAATTCAGCACACTATACCCATTAAGCCCAATCAGAAACCTTTCAGACAGAAGTTGAGGAGGCTAAATCCAAAGCTGCTACCATCAATTGAAAAGGAGATAAACAGGTTGTACAAATCAGGGATCATTGTTCCCATCATATTTTCGGATTGGATCTCTAATTTGGTGCCTGTATGAAAGAAGATAGGTGAGATTCGCTTGTGCATTGATTTTAGAAATCTCAATAAAGTTTCATTGAAAGATAACTATCCACTGCCCAAAATGGACCATATACTTCAGCGAGTAGTGGGAGCATCTCGTATGTCACTACTTGATGGTTATTCCGGATATAACCAAGTTTCTATCCATGAAGATGACCGAGACAAGACAACATTCACCACTCCATGGGGAATTTTTCATTATGCTAAAATTCCTTTCGGTTTGAAGAACGCGGGTGCCACATTTCAATGTGCAATGGACTTGGCTTTTGCAAATAAGAAGGATGTATTTTTGGTTGTGTACCTGGATGATCTGATGATGTTTTCCAAATCTGATGAAGAACACATGTACCATCTGAAAACTATCTTCCAAAAGTGCAAAAAATATGTCCTGTCACTGAATCCGAAAAAGAGCTTGTTCGCCATGGAGGAAGGCAAACTACTCGGGCACATTATCTCAAAAGATGTCATTCATATTGACTCGGCACGTGTACAAGCGATTCAGCAAATCGATCTGCCCCGGAATAAGAAAGAGATTCAATCTTTGAATGGTAAAATGAATTTTCTATGCCGCTTTGTACCTAATCTTGCTGAGCACCTAAGGGAGATTACAAACATGCTTAAGAAGGACAGCCAAGTTAAATGGACGGAGGAGGTTGTAAGATCTTTCAATTTAATCAAATTGGCTCTTTCTTCAGCTCCAGTTCTAGTCAGCCCAGAATTCACTCAGGATTTCATATTGTTTTCATTTGCTTCGGAGCATACTATGGCAGCTATGTTAGTGCAGAAAAGAGATGATCACGAAAGAGCCATTGCATTCTTCAGTGGAGCTATTAGAGATGTAGACTTAAAAAGAAACATCATTGAGAAGCGAGACCTTGCACTTCTGAAAGCATTGAAATATTTTCAGGTATATATTCTACATTCTCATATTTTGGCCTATGTTCCTAATGCTGTTGTCAAAGATGTTTTAGTTCAGACTGATCCGGAAGGAAGACGAGGTAAGTGGATTGTAGCTTCGTTGGAATATCATGTGGAAATAAAGCCCACAAAGCTTGTTAAAGGACAAGGATTGGCAAATTTAATGGCCGAGTCAAACTTACACGCCTTAGACATAAATCTAATCACTGCTATGTCCGATGAGAATGAGGAAGGATCGTCAATTCAGGTATCTGAAATGTTTTCTCTTTCTCCATGGTATTCAGATATCATATATGTGCTTAAAAATTTGTCACCACCGCCCGACATGACTAGAAACAAAGCTAGAACACTCAAATTGAAGGCTGCCAAGTTTTGCATTCTAAATTCTACACTGTATTGGAAAGATATTGGTGGTGTTATCTTAAATTGTTTGGTGGAAAAAGAAGCAAAGAAGGTCATGGAGGATTTCCACGAAGGAGACTGTGGTGGTCACCTTTTTTGGAAATCAACAACAAATAAAATCCTGAGAGCAGGATACTATTGGCCAACATTGTTTGATAATGTATATAAGATGGTTAAGAGTTGTCGTAAGTGTGAGATTTTCGAAGGAAGGCAGAACTTCCAGCCTTTGCCACTTAAGCCCATTGACGTGAGTGCTCCTTTTCAGCAATGGGGGTTGGATTTCACTCGTGAAATTCATCTCGCTTCTTTCGGTCAGCATAGATGGGTCCTCACAGTGACAGATTATTTCACGAAATGGATCGAAGCAATTCCCACCAAACAAGCTATAGATGCGGTAATTACTTCATTCCTTCAAAATAACATCTTGTCTCTCTTTGGTTTCTCGAATAAGTTAATCACTGATAACGCAAAAGCTTTCGAATCAAAAAGGATGGTAGAGTTTTGTCATAAATATCACATCATTTTGGGTCACTCAATTGCCTATCATCCACAATGCAACGGATTGGAAAAATCTTCTAATAAATCATTGGTCAACATCATCAAGAAGCTGCTGGAAATAAACAAGAAGAGTTGGCATAAGAGGTTGGTCAATGCGCTTTGGGCAGATCGGGTCAGTCAGAAGAAATCCATTGGTATGTCCCTGTTTGAGCTTGTTTATTGAGTTGATACAGCATTTCCACCTCTCGCACAGCCCCAGTAGTCAAACTTCTTCAGGAGGCCAGCAGTGAAGACGATCCTACGCAGAGAAGGTTGAATCAAATGGTCCACTTGCAGCAGACTAGAGAAGAAGTCTTCCAAAACACGTCCAAGTTGCAGGAGAGGACTAAGAAAATTTATGATAGAAAAGAAAAGGCGGAAAAATTTCAGTTGGATGATGTGGTGTTGAAGTGGGATGCAAGAAATGAGGAAAAAGGTAAGCACGGTAAGTTCAAGAATATTTGGAAAGGTCCCTTCAAGATTGCAGCATATCGGGGTCAGAATGCCTTTCTTCTGAAGGAAATGAATGGGGAAAATTGTCTAGGAGGGCCGATCAATGGTCAACTTCTCAAGTGGTACCATTTCTGAGTTATTGACGCTGCTTCCACTGTCACTGTAACTACCATTTTATTTCAGTTTGGTTAGAGTTTGTCAACTTAGTCTTCAAGTCATTTCAATATCAAATTTGAGTCAACTCTTTGGTTATTTTAGTTTCATAAATGAGTCAGAGTCTTATGTTGTTTGTCAAAATAATGACTCCATAGCCCAATGGATGAAGGCACTGTCTAGCTCTTCTAGAGATCTGCTGTTCTTGGCACTTCCAAGGAGCTACCATCCCCCATTGGAGCCAATGTTAGAGTCGGTCTTGTCAGTCCTCCATCAGAGATCAAAACTCTTTCTTCATTTCATTTTTAGGAGTCTCCCCCCATTCACTCAGTTGCATTCTGCTAGAGACATGCCATAATCTGACAGAAAGGCTTTGTCATTCATTTCCCCTCATGTCTGGCACTTGCTGACTTAGGTATTTTCATCAATGTTCACTAAAGTCCATGACAGTCAATGTTCGATATTTAATGGACGAGAGTCATTTTCAATCATTAGGTCTAGGGTTAGTCAATTTGGTCTTCAACCATGTCCAATAAATCCATGCAGGCCAGACGGAGGTCCTTACAAGGTTGTGATTCAAAGATTTTCATTGTCATGTTGACAGATTACGATTGTTCTTCAAAACTCTGTTTTGAAGAAAAGTCAAATAGTGTGTCATTTGTGATCATTTTCAAAAAAGTTTCCGGTCGATCTCTTTAGGCGCAGTCATGGTTTCCGTCGCCAAATGCCATGTCGACAACCCCTGCAAAAAAGTGCCAAAAATTTCATCATTTTAGCTGAAAATTCAAAGGGAAAAGTGAAATACAGAGTTGCATTAAATCAGGAAAAAGAGCCAAAATAAAAACATTATCAAAGTGGGTTTTGAAGAAACAAAAATTAAACCCATGACTCCAATGTCTTTATACAAGATTCCCACAAGAAACAAAGTCATTATGCATACCAAGGTTATAGAGAAAAATGGCAAAGTGATTGGGAGAACTTGCGCACGTTTTGAGTGAGATTGGAGGTGTTTTCAAGGGCGCGGCGCACACACAGAGGGGCACGGTGCACATAGAGGGTACGACGCACATGGCGCGACCCCACAGTGGTGGAAATACATGGGCGCGATGCACACACAGAGCATAGAGCACTGGGTTTGCTGCAAGGCGCTCACCCAGAAAGGCCCGAGTTTGTGCCAAATTTGCATCAAATCGCTTTGAATGCCTTCCAATTGCCAGGTAGGGTCTAAATATTGGTTGCTCATCAAATTTTGTGAACATGCTGATGGTTTACAGCCGTGTATAGTTGCAATAGAAACTCATAAACCCTACGACTTGAAATCATCAAAACCATTGTTGCTAGGGTTGTAAACTTGTTGTGTTAATGCCAAGGCTCCTTTTTCACCTCTCATTTTTCCCTTTCTTTCCAATGTTCCCTTCCCCCCTATCCCATTTTTCCCCATTTTCCCTACCCTAAAACATTACTAAACCACTATTCCCTATCCCCTCCACTCATTTTTCAACTATAAAACCCCAAAACCCTACCTTATAAAATGCCCAAACCCTCCTACATATCCCTAAACAAAATTTCCCCCCATAACCCCTAATCCCATCATATTATTCCCCTTCCTAACGCTCCCTTTTTGCATTGTTCCCCTTGGTGGCAGAGATCACAACATCACATAGTTTTACTACCATCATCAAAGGGCAGTCCAAGCATAGTCCATATACAATAGTCATTGCATCTGAGCATTCATCGAAATATGAGATGGAAACCCAAAGTGATTCATCCTCGGAAGAACAGGCTCCCCGGAGACATCACAAAAGTGGCAAACATGTTAGGGATGAACCAACCACCCTCACGAAATTGCAAGCCTACCCTATTTCTATGTCATGTTTCCAGCGTCTGTCATGTTTTGAGTTTTTTCAAAAGGTGGCTAGTGTTCAAGTTCATCATGAGTCGGCCTGTCTTTTTTTGCTTCACTTGCATGGAGATCACTCTATCTTGGCCGGTGTCACCTTCCCACTGACACCTAAAACTATCTCATTAGCAATCGACATATTGAATGTTGGAGAAACATGGCACAAGAAAGAGAAGATTGATCGACAGCATTATGAGCCATACATTAAGGCCAATTTCTTGAGGCAGCTCCAAAGAGTCTTTCCATTCCGATATTTGAAAGATGAATATGCTCCACTCATGAAGTTTATCATGAAATATTTCAGCTGTGAGGGGAGCTTCTCTCGTTTATATGCCTATCACATCATATTGCTCATGCACTTTACCAGGGTACGGATGATGAACATCCCATATTTCATTTGCAGGAACATAGAGAGGATGAACACCTTCATGCAGCAGAAAACCCCTCAGTAGCAACTTAACAGTGTTTATCATTTTTCTCTTATTAAGATTTTGGTGGTTCATCAGCTGGGATTGCAGGGCATTACTTTGGATGACTTCATCTCCTGTGACCTCTTCAGCACTTCGCAGGTATTATTAGAGGTTGAACATTAGATAGGTGGTCCTTATCATCAGTATGAGCACCATGAGACCACTAATATTCTAGTATTCATCACCTATTAGAGAGGCAGTAGACATTTGTTTGCAGCAGCAAAGCGAGTGTTATCTCCAGCTGGGGTGGAAGGGGCCTCGCTTCCGAGATTGGCAACAGAAGTACAGGATAGGGCCAAGAGGCCCATGCATGACGAGGGGCCATCAGGTGAACAAGAGGCCGAATTCATCCTCATTCATGATGATGATACAAATGTGGAGAGTGCCAAACTTAGGAGGACCATCCAGGAGCAGCAAACGGATATCCAAGCCTTGTCTCTCAATTTGGAGAGGGGTAGGTGGATTATCAGGTATTTGGAGCAGAGGAACAAACAGCTTGAGGACCAGCATGAGATCATGGAGCTGCAAAACATACGTGAGAATCGGAAAGCTGCCCAACATAGAAGGATTGAGCTCACTCCATTAGAGCAAGAGATTAACAATGATCAAGAGTCTTGGCTCGAGCGTATCAACATCCACCTTGAGAGACTGCTAGAGAAGGCTGACAAGGAAAAAACCATATTGAGGCAGATGGTTTATCACTACAGGGCACAGAACATGAGTTCAAAGGCTCGGATAAGGAGTTTGAAGGCGAAATTAAGGAGAGCGACACAAAGACAAAAGAGGCAAAAAGAGCAAGATCAACTTCGAATCTTGGCTGAAGCCTCTGTGGCCCAGTATATCACTTCATAGGGAACCTCCAGCCCAAATTTCAAAAATTTTGGGGCAATTTTGGTCACGTGACAAATTTTTGGGCACAAAACAGGGTTTTTCTCCCTGTGCGCGCGACGCTTAGGATTGGGAGCTCCAAATCAAGAATGGTTTGCATTTTTTGTTTCAGCATGAAACATCATGACATCTAGTGCATGGAAAAGAATTTTGGGCAATTTTTGAGTCCCCAGGAGGTCAAAACACCCAAAAAATGACCTCTCTACCCCTATTTTGACACACAGGAAGCAGTCTTGGGAGAATGAAGTTTTGGAGGGGCAAATGAGCACGAAATTCAGAAATTCCACTTGGGTTGGAAAGTAGACAAGTAGGGCTTTCAAAAAAGCACACGTGTTTACAATTTAAACTCTATAAGGCACCTCAAAATCACCTCCAAATTGGAGCGGTGAATATAGCTTTTGGCGCAACGCACAGGGACCCAAAGGCCAAAATCACTTCCGCTCCGCAACATTTTGATTCGCGACTTTCTCTAAGTGGGCCCACTCATTTACGCTATATTTTTCTCGGAAACTAAGCCAATGTTTAAAAAGTATTTTCAATAAAGGTGGGCTCCTATCCAAGTGGCAAAGGAAGCCGATTAGTCACCCAATCCATTTGTCATTTTTGTAATGTTGCACCTGTAACTAATGGTTGGCTTTCCATTTCCATTTTGTAATGATTTGCAAACTCCCCAACTATGGGTCGTTCTATTTCCCAATGGCATAATCTATTTATTGTATGCAATACCATTTGCAAAGGGTTGGTTGTAATTTCTAGGAGACTGTGGGAGAGAAACTCAGTTCTTCATTGTATATTTTGACAAAGAATTAATGAAAGGTAGCGGTTCTGGTTCATGAGATTCATGTGGTGTGAGTGTAGCAAATGTGTTCTCTTTATGTTTCATACATATTTCGTTATGTTTCACAGTTCATTCATATTCATTTCCAGTGAAATTTTATAAGTAAGATAAGGTAGAATTCATGTTTATTGCGCTGCCTGTGGGAAAGTTTCACGTTATGTGTTCTTCTTCTCTTGAAAATGATTCATGTGTTTATGCCCTTTTCACCCTCCTAAACAATCTTTCCGTTCCACATTATTTCAGGTTGAATTGCTAGACTTTCTGCCTGTCTTGCCTCACAAAGTAATTTGTGCCTTTGTGTTAAATTCTCTGCTCATACTGTGCATTGGTACCATATATCCCAGAAACTCAGTCATTC
Organism: Pinus taeda; assembly: GCA_000404065.3. Taxonomy (NCBI): domain Eukaryota; kingdom Viridiplantae; phylum Streptophyta; class Pinopsida; order Pinales; family Pinaceae; genus Pinus; species Pinus taeda. Next base: position 71,340 of record APFE031732340.1, read on the forward strand.
ATACAAAATTTGATTCTTGTTTCCATATTTATTTACCTAGTCTAAAATCAATATTCACTGTAAGTCACCTCAGACCATATCATTTTGATTATTCACTGAGCATGACATGGAAAGAGCCCTCTCCCATTCTGGTAGGGCTAGCTACCAGACTGAGCGTGGTTTGTGGTTACCCTTAATTTTGCCTTCCTTTAGCCTAAGGTAGATTTAGGTGCTAACGCAACCCAGCGGTCTAGGCCCTCTTGTATCATCTGTCCTAGTTACCAGTGTGGCTCAGCCGATGGTCTCTATAAGCTCCTCAATCCCTCTGGTTAGTGGCCAAGTTGTGCCACCACCTAGGGGGAAGAATATGAATGCTTCTATGGTGTTAGGTGCCACCAATGTGATTAGCTCACAGGCTCACATGCTTGGTATGAACCAACCTTCTTCTGGCATTATTCAAAACCTTGTTGGTCCTGCTGGATCAAGCAATGTCTAGTACCAACAGGTTCAAAATCCCATCGGTCCATCTGGGTCAAGCAATGTCCAATATCAGTAGCCTTAAGAGGCTAAGATCTAATACCAAACTCCTTATGTTCCATATGGTTCTCAAGGAATGGTTAATCCACCTCATGCCCTTCAGTCTGGGCAGTACATTCAGCCTTGTTCATCCACTTTCTAGGGTGTCTATGGCCAGATTCAGTTCAGAAATTTTTTAGGCACTATTCAAGTACCCTTGCAACAACAAGGGAAAATGATCCCGCAGCAAGGTAAACTACAACAAACGTAGGGAAAATAGTTGCAACAAACCATGCAGTAGTAGATGTAGTATGCTCCGTAAACCTCCCAGCCTATGTCTTCACAGGGCCAACCTCTGTAGCCCAAGGGACAAATTTTCTAGTAGCAAGGCCAACCCTTGCAGCAGCAACAACAACCTGGCAGCAACAACACTTATATACATATCAGCAAGGTCAACCCTTGGAAGGGCAAGGCCAGGGTCAAGTCCTACTACAGCAGGCCCAAAATCTAAATGTCTTAGGTCAACAGGTCCAGAATCCTTTTGGCCAAGGGTAGTATGTACAAAATTCTAATGCCCTAGGTCAACAGGTTGAGAATCCTTTTGGCCAAGGGCTGCAGGTACAAAATCCCTATGTCCAAGGGTAATAAGTGTATAATCCTTATGCCCAAGGGCACCAAGTCCAAAATCCTTTTGTTCAGGGGCAACAAGTTCACCACCCGTATGTTCAATTACAGCTGGTACAATACCCATATGTCCAAGGTCAATAGGCTTAACAACCTCTTAACCTGTATGTTGCTTATCAACAACCTATGAGTGGAAAGTTCCAATGTATTCAAGGTCAAATCCTCCCTATGGCCAAGGTAACCCACAATGGGGGTAGAATCAAATGCCATATAGCAAAAATCCCCCACTGTGGGGCTAAAATCCTTACCAGCAGGGATGGGGTCCTCCGGTTGGACCCACTTACCAACCTCCAATTCCTTTTAATACTCAATTGCAATTCTTGGCCACACTAGAGTTTCCCGATTTGTCTTGCCTTATGAATGATCCAATTCTTCATTTTTCCATACTGGCCTCCGGTTTCGTCCAAGATCTCAAGAAATTGTCTCAAGTTCGATGGGAAAGCGAAAGAATATCCTCAAGCCCACGTGATCACATATCACCTCTGGTGCTCTTTGAATTATTACGTTGACGATTCCATTAGTCTCTATTTTTTCCAACGCACCCTCACGGGTGTTGCTGCTAAGTGGTACATCGAGCTTCCTCCGAGTACTTACCATGACTTTAACTCTTTAGCCATGGCTTTCCTCACACATTTCCAGCTACCATTTCACTGTGAAACTGGAACCTATTTTCTCGCATCCCTTCGGCAAGATACTACGACACACATCTCCGATCACATCCATGAATGGAGACATAGACGTCACTTGATCAAATTCGAGATCCTCATTCAGTTTCTCAGTAAAAGGTTCACTAAGTCATTCGTGGCCCCAATTTCTTATGATATAGCTATGGGTGGGTGCATTATTGAAGAAAAATACATTACTCGTGCCTAGTACTTAGATCTAGTTTACTCCCAATTTGGAACTTTTTATGAGTTATTATCCGATGCTAAAAGCTAGCTCTGGTAAAACACTAAAGCTCCACACTAGCCCTGGTAAAACCTCAGAGGTCCACCTGGCCCTCGTAAAACCTCAAAGATCCATGCTGTCTAGTCTACCACAACGAGCAAATCCTCGAAAGGTAAGAAGAAAGGCAAAGGAAAGGGTAAAGTCGAGGCCCCAAAACGGGGTCCTCCGAAATCGTCTGTTGTTGAGTCTTCATAATGGAAACCTAGGTATCCTTGCCTCATTTTCAAGGAGGATCACTATACCAAGGATTGTCCCTAATGAACCAAAGTTATTTATTTCCTCAAAGGGATCCCAAATGTCCTAAAAGAGCCATTTTCGTCTTAGCATACCCAAATGGTAGACCAACCTCAATCCTTTGCTTCCTCAGGATCTCAAGTGTTCATGATGAGTACGCCTACTAATGTTGCTACTAGATCAAAAGATTGCCAAAATCCTCCTCCGATAACCTGGAAAGATAAAGAAGCCACCCCTTCTTCTTCTGCCCTAGGTTTTGGCCCTCTTCATATCGAGTGCCCTAACCCTGATTCTGCTATATGGCCACCCTCTCAAGGTGTGCTAAGGAAATCCTTGTACAATCCCATTGCTCAAGTCGCTCAGCACTATAATATTGTTGAGGATTTTGCTCAGGTGCCGTTAGCTATGTTAGCTCTCGAGGTGCTCCAAAGCTACCCATCACAATGGAAATCTTTATTGTTAACTATCGGGGGTATTGATCCTACTGATTCCAATTTGATATGTTTTGATCTAGAGAACCATGTTACGTGCCTTCCTCATCAGATTTCCTTTCTCATCTAGGTAATCTTTAATGAGAAGACCATCCACAGGACTATCATCGATGAAGGTGCTTCCACCTACATCATGTCAATCACATGCTAGAAGGCCACTGTTTCTTCTACTTTGAACCAATCCCCAAACACTTTGGAAGCTTTCAATGGGCATGATTCTCAACCCTTCGGTGTCTTACCTAACCTTGCCATTACTCTGGAGGGCAAGACAATACAAGTGGAGGTAGATATTGTTGACACTAATCTCAATTATAATCTTCTACTCAGCCAAATTTGGACCCATGCCATGCATGTTGTAGCCTCCTCCCTATTCCATGTGATTCATTTTCCCCATCAAGGGAAGATCATCACTATCGACCAACAGTTCTTCTATACCTCTTCCTACTCGGATGGCAATGTTCTGTATGCAAAGCACACTAGTGCTCCTTATGAGAGTGTGTGGGAAATTCTTTTTAAAGATTCTTCCTTAATGGTAATTTTTCAGCTCCCACCTCCTCATGTTGCGTCTTTCAACATGATCTCAGTCAAATATGACGCTTGGGTCATACCTTCACTAGATCTTGTTGATACCTGGGGCAAGGTTATGTCACTTAGTCCTGCCAAAATCAATTACAAGGAGATTGTTTCAGCTTCAAGTTTCATATCCTCTAATTCTCGTGTTTTGAGGACTTCTCTCGATAAATATTCTCAATCCCCATGGCTTGGCACTTTGGACTCTCATGATCCCTTAGCCGAGACTTTTCTTACCGACGAAAGTATCATGGAAGTAATGTATCTCGAGGAACCACCTTGGAATGATACTCATCATCGTTCCTAGTTCATCCCTCGCTCGACGGTCATGTCTATGTGTCTTACACAATTCTATTCTCAGCTGCCTCTTGACGTGTCAGTTTCTCCTGACGTGGTCAAGATCTTTCAACTAAGGGCACCTTTATCCCTTCATGGATTCAAGGTTTTTAGCCCTACCAGAGTTTTGATCGATTGCCCATTATTGCAATGGGGTTGTCATCTAAATCGTACCCCTCCCTCGCCCATGGGGCATGGGGGCAAAGCCTTATATGAGTTCTACTCTATTATTTGGTCGAGTCGATGCTTACTCACCATGTCAATGGTAAAACTCCAGTGTTCATCTGTGTTGATTGATTACCTGAGTCAGAGCATGGACTCTCTCAAGATGTACTATGCTTAGGTCACTTTGCATTGTTACTTGTGTACATTAGTGTGTCATTCATTTTTGTGAAGTGTGGTTTGGTGTGTTAGTTTCCAAACAACTTTCCTGTTTTCTATGTTCTCCACATTGGTTTCGCAGATGGTGCTTGTTGTAGTACCCAGAACCTATCATCCGTGGTGTGGGATTTTTATGACCCTCACGATGAGTTGATTGATCTTCAAGGTATCTGTTTAGGTTCCACAACTAAAAACATTGTTGAATACAGTGTAGTCATCGAACTGTTATCAAAAGACATTGCTCTTGAAATTCGAGAGTTGGTTGTCTACCAGGATTCACAGCTTGTCTTCCTTCAACTCAACAGGCAATATTCCGTCAAAAACCCTCAGATATTGAGAATGTGTCTCTGTATTCATCTACTGGAAAGGAATTTTGAATATATTACATATTAAATATTCCTAACACATGATACATTGTAGAAGCATTAGCTAATTATGTGTTGGATAGAATTATGTACATGTGAAAAGATAAAAAATCATTTGTATCATAGTAAGAAGAAATACAACATATGTTATATATATAATATATATATATATATGGTGATAATGTTTGATACATCAAAACTTCAAAAAATAATATGTGTGTCAAAAATAACATCAGCAGCTCACATACCTCATATATTTGTGGCACGCAGGCCTCAAAAATGTAAATATTGGACCTAGGAACTAGTCAACGTGGTGATTGTGGTAGCATGACATGGCTTGTGCAACATGAGTCAGTAATCAATGAATCTGATCTGATACTCCCACCATGTGTCTCTAGTATTGGCGAGGAATATCTCCCACCGAAGCATACGTTGGGATACGACGAGTCAACCCCTCAAGGTTCCTCATGATCTCCTCCTCGTTGTCATTCCCCTTCTAATAAGGAGCGAAAACATCAAACTGGTGGGAAACACACCTCGATATTGGGGACATCCCAAAAGGATGCTCTGGTCCAACATCTGCATTAACGAAGTGAAATTTTATAAACACATATACATAAAAATACAATTAAAAAATCACAAAATTAAAAAATTGATGTTTTACATTCATCATGGAAATCCTCTCCATCTAGTAGCGGCATGTCGGGATGTCCACGGAAGTCAGTGTCACTGTATGGCTAGCCCTCCATGATGATCAACTGTTATCATAGCCATGAAAAGAAGGCAGGCCTATATCACATGTGCTGGCCCCCATTGATCCTAGGCATCAAGTGACTCCAATGGGCCATCCGCGGATTGCGTGGCATGGGAGGATCTACCTTAGTCAACTGGTACTAGAATAGCAGCACCCGTTCCAAGAAAAAGGGCACCAGTATGGATCCGAAGAAAAATTGCTTTAGATTCCCCGCCTTACCTTTGGTCAGTTGGAATTTTATGTTGATCTTCATGTCTTTCGCACAATTGAAGATCATCAGTGCTGTGCAGTTGATGGCATATAGGAATTTTGACTTGTTAGTCCCATGCACTTCCTAGGACCCTGCCACTGTGTTGATAGTCAACAGTGGTAGTCCCAATCTCAGATCTCGGACAGTGGTAATCTCAATCTTACCACTCTTGGGTTTTAGGGCTTCAGGGCAATGTTCGACAAGAAACATGGACATGCTTGCTCCAATTGGTCATGGCCCATATAATTTTACTAATTCCCCTCTCCAGGGCAGTCCTATGTTGAAATATATGTCTAAAGTTTCTAACTCCATCTCCTGGTCACCAATGACGAATATTTCCTAATTTATGTCCCATAGACTAATCAGGTACTTAGGCAGCTCAAGTTGGGCCCACATCCCTGGAGTGAGAAAGAATTTGAGCAGCCCACAGGATCACAAAGCATTTAAGAAATTTGGATCATTCAATGCCTAGGTATCCATATCTTTGTGCTCACGTTCTTTCTAGTCTACCATTTTCAATGATTCTTTCCTACAAAAACCATAGATTAAAGTCAATAATAATTTTTTGGCCCATAAATCTCAAATTCTAACAGTGGTTTTGAGAGGAAATTCATTTTTTCCCTATTCATGGCACTGGCAGGCCTGTTTTAAAAATAGTTGCGTCGATGGTGTAATAGGCCATTTTAATTACCCTTGGCCGATGCAATTCCATGCCTAAAAGTCACGCCAATTGAGGGCAATTTTGTTTTTGACAAATCCTCCCTCAAAAAACCAAAAAATGGTTAAAAATAGGAACAAGTGGTATGAAAATGAAGTTTATGGATTTTTCTCTTACTTGTAACTAGCGGCTTGGCGAATGACCTCCCGGATCTCCCAAAATCTGCTCTAGAACAATTAGGGAAAAATGAGTAAAAATAATTTCACATCAAGGTAAAATAGAAAATGGTAAAAAATATTTTCTTTTCCTCCCTTTTATTTAGTTTTTCATGAAATATTAGGTTTTGTAAATATTTTGACCTATTTTTCCTCAAGAATTCGATAATGCACTTTACCTTTTTGTGTAGCGACAGATCATGTATGTTCGACAATGATGTTGAGTCATGTTCAACTCTTTTCTTGACTCGTAAAACTCATATGAAAATATTGCCAAGTATTTTTCCCTCTTGACTCATAAAATAAAATAAAATGAGGGTCTGCTTTCAAGCTCTTTTCCGACCCTTTAAAAGTGAAAAGATAGCCAAGCCCTTGTCATTTCGAACTCATTAATGGATGTGAAACGTTGTGTGCCTAGTATAAGTTTACCCCTTTTTCGGGCTGGGATGCCCTATTTACAAAAAAGATATTTCTTGACTGAAATGGTCAAGCAGTTCTCTTGAGTATCATTTTCTACCTTTTCGGGCTCAAGAGACACAAGTATTCGAAAAGGGACCATGTGGAGTTTTCTTTTCCATGTCTTTTCTAAAATCTCTAAACATGAAAAGATACAGAGTTACACCTTTGTCGGACTCATTAAAATATTAAACAGCATCAGATTCGTCACCATGATGAATATGAGCTTCTCCTTCCTAGGGCTCATTAAGGTTACTAGGCAGGATTTTCCCGAGGGATGAACTTACAGTGCAAGCATATGCTATCCCCTTCAAGCTTGCGATTAAAAAATAATTGGGGTACTTGCTAGAAATGGTGGGGGAAAATTTGGAAATTCAATTAGTTGGGTCAACAACTCATTCTTGAACATGACACTTTATGCTTCGTGTCGGGTTGCGATATCCTCCTTTGTATCGTTGACCTTCTTGGGTTGGGTCATTCATTTTTATCTTCCATTTGATCTCTGCCACATCATCATGACCACTGATCCTATGGATCCAAAAGCTGCCAAACTTCCAGTTGGTTGCTGATATGTTCAAGAGTTGTCCTTCTCTAATTACACTTACCTCTAATTCTTTGTATCATCCAAAATCATTTTGCATCCCTTTGTCTCATGTTGATGATGTGGGAAACATTATGGCCCTCCTTCGACACGTTTGCTTCTTGTCAACTTCAAATCATTATCTGGGAAGTTGACCGAGAGACTCCCTTCCAGTACCTTAGAGCTTGCATGCCCTAATGGCAAGTTCTTCACACTCAACAACAAGTTGACATCATTGGCGTTCAATCGAGTAATTTCAACGGTGTTTGACTTTAGTTCCTCTATTCACATTCCATGGATTGTGCTAATAGTACCTTGAGGATCATTGTCATTATTAGTGGTTTCTCTTGCGCTTGTTAACAATTTACATCATTGACTGGTAATCAAGCAACTTTCTAGGATGTTCGGTGTCAACACATATATTCACATGTTAGAATTTGTACTTTGATCGAGTCGTGTTGGAGCGTAAGACCCTGGGCTCGGATCACAAAAGTATAGGTTGCGAAGTGATATGACATGATTATGTTGATATACATGTCTCTTTCAGATGGATGGCTATGACCATACCATGAGTTATCATATCTGATCCTTCTCATTATTGGATGGCTGCGACCATATCTTGGTTTTGATATGATCCTCTTTATCGGATAGCCATGCCCATGCCTGGATCCATTTACATGATCATTCTCTAGATGGTTGTGTCCATACCATGATTCATGTATCATTTGACAGAGTTTTTTGTTATGTATATGTATATGTACTTGCTTTCAGCATTTTCGACGACAGACTCTGGCTCCCTCCATGGATTCATAAATCATTTCATCCCTCACTCTAGTTAAACCTTCACGCTTTAGTGGGCATATGTTACACAACATTTTGTTATTGTCCCTATACTCCCCATACATTGATCCTAGAGGACCTCTACAGTGAACCCTACATTATTTCCCTTCATGAAGAAACTCCCATTGTATCCCTCTTCATGAGCAGAACAATTCCATTTTGCACCATTTCCTGAAAATCATCTATTTTTCCCAGTTTACAAGACCAGTGCTAATGACCCTTGTCCTCCTCGCACTGATATGTAGGGATTAACACTATCTCTAGCATCGACCAAAGCAACTGAGCTTTTTTCCATTTGCATCGATTCTCTTACGGATTTTTTTTTTAAATAAGGAGCATAAGCTTCCAGCTCTAAAAGCTTTGTAATGGAAGCCTGGTAAATGGTTTGGTCAGATGGGGTTGAGGAAATCAGTTTGGGCTCCTTTCCCCTATAAGGATGGAACTACCTCAATAGATAAGACCTTCTCCCATGAGAAGAGGATCCATATCCCATCCATTCATGCTATATAAACCTCCTTTTTTCCCAAGAATAGGCTAGTGTTAATGTTGTTGTGCTAGTGCTAATTAAGGTTGGAGTAAACAACAAGCTATTCATAGTTGTAGCTCTCTAGTTGTGTGAGGGAGAAGTGTGAATTTGGTTTAGTGTGAAATCTAAAGGGAAGAGCCTTAAAAATATCATTATTGAGGCCATCATGGAATGCTAACGGAAGTGTGTGCGAACTTGGTTTTGTTGGAAGAGAATGGAAACGTCATGACAATGGTTGTAATCTCTTCTTGATTTAATATATATGAAAATATCGATTGATTTCCTACATAATGTTTCATCTTACATTTTTATGGATTAATGTTTCTTGACTTGTTAGGTATGTTGAATTAAAATTTGTCTATTATCACAGTTGTTGTTTGTTGTTGGTTACTTGTTTCAGGTGTTCGAAGAAGGAAACAAGAGATAACTGGAGCGAGCAAGCAAGGTCATCATCAAATGGGATAAGCGCACTAAGAGGTAGGCCCTCTTAATTGGTTCTAACCTAACGAAATCTTCCATAGAATGTATCGGTTGTGGCTAGACCCATTATCAAGCTAGAGGAATTATCTGTGTCCGCACTCATAATTTTACTTCACTACACCATGTCTGCAAACCAAGGTGTTTTAGCAAAAATAGCAAACAAATTCTCATGAGGAAAGCTATCATTAACATGAAGATGCTCACCTACATGGTCGAGTCTAGATAAGAAATTAGCTACCTGATTTTCCTTTCCAGGCCTATCCAATACCGGGATGTCAAATTCCTACAGCAACAAAAGCCACCTAGTAATCCTGCCATTAGTAACTAGTTTATTCATGAGATATTGAATGACAGAGTGATCGGTGTGTACAAAAGCTTCATAGCTCATGATGTGATGTCTAAACTTATTAATAGCATAAATAACAACAAGGAATTCTTTTTCAGTTACCGTATAATTCAGTTCTGTAGTAGTTAACTTTTTACTAACATAATAAATAGCATGGGCCACCAGATCTTCCTTTTTTCCCAATATCGATTCTATGGCTGAATCAGAGGCATCAGTGGAAATATGAAAAGGTAATTTCCAATATGGGCCTCTCAATACTGGTCCTGAAGAAAGTTTTTCCTTGAGTGTATCAAATGCAGGTTGACACTCATCATCCCAATGAAATTCAGCTTCTTTAGTCAACAATTGAAATAATGGAGAGGCTACTTTTGTAAAATTTTCAACAAACCTTCTATAGTAGCCTACATGCCCATGAAAACTTTAGACTCCCTTTTGATTGGTTTGTGGGGATATCTTTGCAATGACTTCAATCTTAGCCAGATCAACTTTAATTCCCGTAGGTGAAACATGATGACCCAAAACAATACCTTCATTCATAATCATAAAACATTTTTAATTACTTAATGAGAGGTTAGTTTCTCTACATCTCTGCAAAAAATTATCAATATTATGTAAATATTCTTCAAATGTATCACCCATGACTATCAAAATCATCCATATAAACTTCTACGAAATCATGCAAAAGATCAGAAAAATACGAAGGACCACGTGCTGGAATGTGGTTGGTGCATTGCATAGACAAAATGGAAGTACCCTATATGCATAAGTGCCCCAGGGACGTGAATGTAGTGTTTTCTTGGTCTTCCGGAGCTATCCTAATCTGATTGTACCCACTAAACCCATTAAGGGAGGAAAAATACTTTTTTCCTGCGAAAGTGTCCAGCACTTGGTCTATAAAAGGCAAGGGAAAGTGATCTTTCAATATGGCCTTATTTAGTTCCCTATAATCTACACACACTCACCATTTACCATTATTTTTGGGGACAATAACCAATATATATACCAACTGGATATCTGAGATAGGATAGATGAACCCTACATTTAACAATTTCTGTAATTCATCTTTCACAATTTCCCTTAAAGTGGGGTTCATGCTCCTTTGTGGCTGTCTCATGGGCCTAGCTCTCTCTTCTATATAAATACGATGAATCCATGTGTCCGGGTGAATGCCTCTCATATCTGTGTATTCCTAAGCAAAAGTGTCTGAAAATTTTTTCAATGCTTGAATTAACTATTATTCCTATTCAGTGGTTAAGGCAATATTAATATTCAAAGGTTTTTTCAGGAAACATTTTAAACACCTTACTCCCCCATTCAGTGATGGATATGCATGAAATGAAGATAATAACGTTGAATGTAATTTGGTTGTTGTACTATATTCATGAAAATCTTGCAAATTAGTAATGAGATCTAAATTATGACCAGACCGCCTTCCTTCTTGCTGCAGAAAATCAAGATTAAAAATACAACAATTTATCAATTTTTCTTCCGAATTTTCTTTAAGGCTCATGCCTTGGGCAATTGTCAAAACTGATCGGGCACATTCTGAATCATTCTCTTCTTCTTCAACCCAATGTGTATTTTATGATCTCAAGAGAGGTTGAGTGGGGGGATACAAATGAATGTGCTTTGTTTCAGTCCCATGAGCGATGGTCATATTTCTAGAACTACACCGTATATAAGCATCTACCATGGCTAACCATGGTCTCCCCAATATCAAAGGATACCCTCCCAAGTTAGTTTTGAGTTGAGGAATCTAATGAGATGACAATATCTTCTAATACCCCCTCTAGCTTTACCTTAGACCTGTCTACTAATTCTAGCATGGTAGGAGTAGGAAATAAGTCAAAGGTTCCTATTCTAGATAAAGTCTCCATAGTCATCACATTAATGGTTGCACCTAAATCAATTGAAGTATTTTATATAGGTTGTCCATTGATAAAGGTGGTAACCACAGGGATTCCAGGGTCTACATATTTTTCAATAACAAATCTAGTAGAAATTAAATTTGCAAGCTTTCCACCTACTTGAAGTGTAGAGAGTTCTTCCTTTTGTCTTCCTCGTCTCTTGGTACATAACTCCCTTACTGCTTGAGCATAGATTTGGATATCTTTAATTGTTTGTAGCAAAGGGATATTAATGCATACATTTCTTAATTCAGACATAAGATCAAACTCGGGCTGCTTTAGTGTCATTTACAACCTCTCTGGAAAAGGAGGCTAGATTGTATGGGATGAGAAAGGTTCATGCAGCCTTGAAGTAGGTTGTTCTACTGGTTCATGTGTGGTTTCAACTTCAGCCATTTCTAGAGAGTCTTCCTCTACAATCCCTTCAATCTTTTTGGGCTAATTCACCACTTTTCATAACATCAGCTGGATTTCCTACAGTGATAGAGGAAATTCCTATAAAATAGGAACATAAATTTCCTGCAACGACTATGGTGCAATAAAGTAGGTAGGAAAATTAGGATAGGTGACCAATCTAATGTTGTGAGCGGATTGGAGGGTTTTATTATTGGGGTTAGACACTTGTTGGGTAGGAAGTTGCATAGGACGAGATTATTTTGGTGGGGTAGACAACTGAAGCTGTTGTTGTTTAGGTTGAATCATTTGTTGTTGTGTAGGTTGTAGAGGACAAAATTTTTGAGAAGGAAAATCTTGAGTAGTAGGGTAAGAAAAGTTCCCCTTCCAAGGTTGTTGTGGAGGCTAGGTCTACCAGGACATTGGAACATTCCACATTTGATTTTGATTATAAGGAACTTGAAAATGTGATTGAGCCATACATGTAGGAGGTGGTTGCCATGGTCTTTGAGGTGCTATTGCATAAAGTGCATTGACAGCTCCTTGATCGGCTAGATATGCTACTTTGATTTCAGGAAGTGATGGGCATAGATCAATAGAGTGTTCTACTTCACAGATTTGGCATATCTCTATGCTATCTACAAGACATTCCCTCAAGACATGCTTCTTCCTACATTCTGAACAGAACACGCCAGATATTTTTCTAGTTCCTCCTATTTTTCATGTTTCTTCTTAACCTACAAAATATCCAATTGAGAAGATAATGTGCTAAGAATATCAGTCTTAAAATTTTCAAATAAATTACCCATTTCAGCTTTGGTTACTCCAGCTCCAGCAACTGACTTGACAAGCCTCGAAGCAGTACGTCTTGTTCCTTATCCAACTTTCGAATTTCCTCTTGAATATTGATGACATATCTCACATACTTCATCATAACCCAACTTTGATATGTCACTTCCTAGTCCAAAATGGATCTAGAATAGACTCCTAAGTCTAAAAATCTTCCTCATAGGGGAAAATGAAAGTCAAAGGATGCTCTTGGAAATAGTCTCATTGCAGAGATCTCTTCATTCTAAATCTGATGCAATTTGAATGGGCTAAAATGGACTTCATATGAAGAAGTTATTGTGAAAAGAATATTGCCCATTATCCTTAGAAAAGGAGACAATTTCTTATAAATGGGACTTAAGAAAAAATGTGTTTTTAAACATAAAATCCCTTTGAGTTCATCTTATCGCATCACAAATATATAATATATATATATATATGGAGCATTGATATCACATAGATATATTATAAAGGGGACATTTCATATCACATCATAATACATCCAAAGGGAAGGACTTAGCTAAAGGCATAAAGGTTTTGTGATAAACGATCAGCAATTGCACATGGACTATTGGATCAGGTGCGCAGATTAATGGTCAGGATATGATCATTGATCAGTGATCAGAGAAGGTTGAGGACCTGACCCATGGCATTGCGACTTGTGACCATGCGACTTTGCGATATGCAATAACACCGATCGGCAATCGGTGAATCGCATCGTAAACTATACAAAGGCCAATGCACATGCAACCACCGATAAGCAATATTGTGATATGCCAATGTTCTGATGGGCCAATCAGCAATATCAGTGATCGACGATCATCAAACCCTCGATACCAGGGCCAATGTACATTGCGATATGTGACTTGTGATATGCTGATAAAATGCAGACCCGATAGAGTCTATAAGCATGATTTCATAACTTTTGAAATCTAGATTTATGAGATTTCTATGTATTTCCTGTGTATTGGGTTTTTTGGCCATATGCCTATGTGATTGCGATTTGCGATAGAATGGTGGACCCGATGGCTTTATAGATGCAACTGCATATATTTGAAGTCTGATTAAATGGCTCATGATGTGTTTTTCCTATGTATTTCCATTATATTGTTAATTCAGGATTTAGTCCGAAAAGAGGCCGAATGTGTCTTTTCCATTGTAAAATGGCTCCTACTCACCTATGCCACACTGTAAGCGGGTGTTTTGCAACAGGGATGTGTTATACAAGACATAGAGCCATGGAGCCATTGAGCTAGAGGGCAAAGTGTAGAGCCACAAAGCCAATGAGCCAGAGGGCCAGTTGAAGAGACACAGAGCGATAGAAAGGAATGATTCCACATGATAAGAGATAGAGGAATAATTACACACAGAGAAATGGACAGGAAGTCACAGAGCCAGAAGGATGCCTCACAAAAGCCAGAGAGCACGAATAACAGTGAGCTCACACATTGTAATAATTAGAGCGCTTGACAAAGAGCTCACAAGAATGTAGCAGTGGAGAAGTGAGTTCTTTCTCGAGGAGCTCACACTAGGGTCCCTTCAGGGAAGTTCTCTCTCCAGAGAGCTCATGTTGTAACATCCATAGCCGCAGAGCTAATAGAGGCATAGAGACACCAGAGGTTGGGGGTGAATTTCCTAGGGATGATTTCTCAGGATGAGGAAGGGACATAGAGCCCGAGAGCTAGAAAGCCTGAGAGCTTCAGAGCCAGAGGGACGAGTAGAGGTAGAGCCAAATGAATAGAGCCAGATAGCTAAGAGAGCTAGAGCTAGATGAGCCAAAGAGCTAAGAACTAGAGCTAGATAGCTGGAGAGCTAGAGCCAAAGAGCCAAAGATCTCAAAACAAACTTCTAAGTTCCATGGGTTGTAATGAAATTGCAGAACAACAAAGAGATTGAAATGATCTAGTTGTTTTTGGTGTTTGATGTGTGTTGAATATGAAAGGAGTTCCAGAGACAGTAAGAGAATTCTGAGGGAGTTGGTGCAAACCAGGAGCTGAAGATAGCTTGGACCACTGGTTGAAGGAATGTAATCCAAAGAAACCTAGATCTATCTACAGAGTATGGACAACCAGTGGGATAAGATGGTATTCTAAACCCATAGGTTCAGTTGTAAACAAATGGAGTTGAGTGTGGAGTTTGTAAAAGAATTCATCCATAATCCCAAAGAGCCTAGCCGAGTTGATTAGAGCTCAAGGAGACGTAGACCAAGATATTAGGGTGAATTCTATATTAAACTTGTTGTCTTATGGTTTGTTTACTTGCTGCATCTTGTTGCTATGTATATGATGTTTATTTGCTGCACTATTTCACTGTTATATGCTACAGATTGGTTTTAAGCAAATAAACTTAAAGGAAATAAATAGTTAAAGACAAACACAAGAATACACCTATTTCAAGCAATTTTAATTCCGCAATTGGTTAATCATAAGCATAGATTTTGGGAATATATAAGCTTTGCAGTGGGAGAGGTTCTTGTAAGCTTGATAAGAAGCCTTTATGTCCCCATTTCAGATCAGGTGGTATCGGAGTATCATGTTGATTAACCCCACCTTCAAAGAAGGTGAATCAAAGCTGGTTATACCAAAGAAGGTTTCCTGATTGATAGAGCAATATATATTCGTGTTCGACTTGAAAGGTGTTCAAACAATAGCAAGGATTTTGTTGTCTGATTGTTTGTAAGCTGACTGTTATTTGAGTTTGCAAAGGTTTAGGGAAAGTTGCTATTAGCTAAGTCCAGGAGAGGACAAGAAGGAAGAAGGGCTAAAGGCATTCTCCTTATCCCAAAGGACCTCAAAGCAATCCTTGAAGAAGAAGAGGTGTTGCAAAAGGTTGCCTAAATAAGCTCTTTCTTAATTTTGTTTGAAGTTCTTGTGTTCATTTTGATAATGACAACTTCTACAAGTGAGTCCTCAAATTCTTCTTTCTTCACAAGATTCTTTGATGAAGACATGAAGCAAGACTTGTTCATCATGATGGATATAGTTAGAGAAATGTATGAGGATGGAAGGAAGAGCACCAGAGTTATAGAGCAATTGAATTCCATGAAGGAAGAGAAGTAGTTGCTTTTTGATAAATTGTAGGAAATGGAGAGACAACTTCATATTGCAAATATGAACCTAGAAAGGATGCGTGAGTTGGAGACACAACTCTTTGTTTCCAAAGAAGCCTTAGTCAAGTATCATCTTGAAGAAAAGGTAAATAATTACAGTTCGTCCTCAATTTCCTCCAAGAATTTTTATATTGGTTCTTTTAAAAAACACACCAGAGGCACAGGTTCCAAGATAATCTCCAAGATGGGCTATGAAGGAAAAGGCTTGGGCAAACATGCACAAGGTACTTTTGAGCCAATAATGGTTGAGGAAAGACCTAAGTATTTGGGTGATGTCTATGGACAGTCTTATGGAGAAAGTTCCAAAGTTGCCATGAAGGCCATTGTAACACTTCCAAGAAGGAGTTTCCTTTCAGGTCTTCTGCCTCAAGAGTGTGAAGATTGTATTCTTGGGCAATGCAATAGTGTGAAGCATACTTTGTAGAAAAAAGGTGTATATTAGCATACACTTGAATTAGAGAGTTGTGGAAGCTCTGAAACCATTGAATAGGTTGATGGTGTTCCAAAGGGAGCTACTTCTTATTTCAATTCATCTCCTCAAGAAGGTAATAAAGGTGAAAAATAAAGGTATAAATCTTGTTCCAACCATATTCCTTTTGATTATGTTAAGCATGATAAATTTCCATATAAGTATGGGAAAAAAATTGCATGTTCCTTTTGTGGTTTGGTTAACCATAATGTTTCTAGATGTTGTAAGAGAATGCCCACATACAGGAAAATTTTTAAGTAAAGGAAGCAAGAAGCAAAAGGTCCATTGGACAAGGTAAATCATGCTATCAAGAGGATGCACATGTGTTGCACTTACTGCCATAAGCAAGGACACATTGCTGAAAAGTGTTGGACTCTGAATCCAACAATGCTTCCATGAAACTTGAAGAAGGAGGAAAGAGAAAATGGCAGTAATTGAAAGAAATATTCCATTATTTATGTATCTCAGGATGATTCACATGTTGATGTTGATGTGCAGATAAAGGAATGAACTTTGAAATGGATTGGTAAGAAATGGTTAGGGTTCTTATCCAATTAAGATTGCATGTCTATTTATATAATGCATCTATTTGCATTTCTTTGTTAATGGGATGCAAGTTGTGGGATTCTACCAAGAAGGTGAATGGAGAAGTTGAGTAGGAGACTCAGTTTATTGCTGCAACATTATATTCATTTCATCTTCAAAATTATAGTGTACTTAAGGGAAAGTCGGAGGATGAAATGCATGCATAAGCTTGATATGCATGAACAAAGGGATGTTGATGGTTTCCTTGTATTTAAACATGTATGTGTAATTAACTTGAAGGGTTGATTGCTTTGTTTTAAACATGCATGTAATATTAACTTGGGAAAAGTTTATTTGGTCTCCAAGATGGAGATAATGATGAAGTGTTTCGTCTTTGGAAAAGCATGTAGAAAAATATGTAAAGACATGCTTGATTTGAAGGGTCAATTGTTTTAAAGGGATGTTTTTTTGACTTGTTATCTAGTCAATCATTTGTATGTACATGTAAAGACATGGAGGTGTTCACAAGATGTGAAATCTGTTTCTTTTGTTGAAGTAGAAATTTAGGCCATCCAATTGTTGTCTGTAATCCTGTTGTTGTTAATAGTTGTTCTTGACAGTATGTCAAACAGGTACAAATGAAAATTTTGTGAAGCAGTTGTAACTTCACATTGGTTTGAGCCACCTTGGATCATTGATCAAGGTAGAGAAGTTCAAACTACCTTTTGTGACCTCCTTAGCAGGAGTTCTGTAAGAAGTCAAGGAGGAAGACAGTTCTTCCTAGGAGGACAAGCACATCCAAGAATGGAGTGCTCAAAGGTTTTGGTTTAGAGGAACTAGCCATGGAGGCAAGTGTATGAGGGCTAAAAGAAGAGGGTGTTGTTACTCTCATTTACTATTCATATCAATATATCAATATTTCGGAGACCAAAAGTTCTTTTTAGTGGGAAGTGTGATCCAAAATGGATCTAGAATAGACTTCTAAGTCTAAAAATCTTCCTCACATAGGAAAATGAAAGTCAAAGGATGCTCTTGGAAATACTCTCATTGCAGAGATCTCTTCATTTTGACTCTAACAAAATTTAAATGGGATAAAATGGACTTTGGATGAAGAAGTTATTGTAAAAGTAAGATTGTCCATTATCCTTAGAAAAGGATGCAATTTCTTATAAATGGGACTTAAGGGAAAATGTGTTTTTAAACATAAAATCCCTTAGAGTTCATCGCATCACATTCCTTCATCGCATCGCAAAGATATATATATATATATATATATATATATATATATATATATATATATATATATATGGAACATTGATATCACATATATATATTATAAAGGGGGCATTTCATATCGCATCGCAATACATCCAAAGGGAAGGACTTAGCCAAAGGTGTAAAGGTTTTGTGATAAGCAATCAACGATTGCACGTGGACCGTTGGATTGGTTACGCAGATCAACGGTCAGTATATGATCACTGATCAGTGATGGGAGAAGGTTGAGGACCATGACCCATGGCATTGCGACTTGTGACCATGCGACTATGTAATATGCGATAACGTCGATTGCCGATCAGTGAATCGCATCGCAAAAAATACAAGGCCAAAGCACATGCGACCGTCAATAAATGATATTGTGATATGCTAATGTTCCGATGGGCCGATCGGAAATATCGACAATCGACGATCGATGAACCACTGATACCAGGGCCAATGCACATTGCAATATGAGACTTGCAATATTCCAATAAAAGGAAGACCTGACAGAGTTTATAAGCACAATTTCATAAGTTTTGAAATCCCAATTTACAAGATTTTTGTGTATTTCCCATGTATTGGGTGTTTTTGTCATACACCTATGCGATTGCGATTTGCGATAGAATGGCAGACCCAATGGGTTTATACATGTGATTTCATATATTTGAAGTCAGATTAAATGGCTCATGATGCATTTTTCCTGTGTATTTCCGTTATATTGCTAATTTAGGATTTAGTCTAAAAAGTAGCAACTGTTTCTTTTCCATTGTAAAATGGCTCCTAGTCACCTATGCCACACTGTAAATGGGTGTTTTGTAACAAAGATGCATTATAGAAGACATAGAGACACAGAGTCAGTGAGCCAGAGGGCCAAGCGTAGAGCCACAGAGCCAATGAGCCAGAGGGCCAGTCGAAGAGACGCAAAGCCGTAGAAAGGAATGATTCCTCATGATGAGAGACAGAGGAATAATTACACACAGAGAAATGGACACGAAGTCACAGAACTGAAAGGATGCCTCATAAAAGCAAGAGAGCACGATTAATAGTGAGCTCACACATTGTAAGAATTAGAGCACTTGACAAGGAGCTCACAAAAATGTAGGAGAGGAGAAGTGAGTTCTCTCTCGAGGAGCTCATAGCCTTCAAGGATGTTCTCTCTCCAGAGAGCTCACACTGTAACATCCCATAGCTGTAGAGCTGATAGAGGCATAGAGGCACCAGAGGTTGGAGGTGAATTTCCCAGGGATGATTCCTCAGGATGAGGAAGGGACAGAGAGCCCAAGAACTTGAGCACCGAGAGCCAGAAAGCCTGAGAGCTTCAGAGCAAGAGGGCTAAGTAGAGGCAGAGCCACCAGATGTTGGAGGCAGAGCCAGACTAACAGAACCAGATAGCTAAGAGAGTTAGAGCCAGATGCAATTGGTTAATCATTAGCATAGATTTTTGGAATATATAAGCTTTGGAGTGGGAGAGGTTCTTGTAAGCTTGACAAGAAGCCCTTAGGTCCCTATTTCAGATCACCTCCTCCCATTATATTCAAAATCTCTATAGATTTTGGTTTGATCGCTCTGAGCAAAATTGTTCTTTTATTATCCTTGCTTAATTGATTCATTTTAGACCTTTGCAGATTATACTAAAATCTCTCCACTAAGTCCTCAAGGCTCTCCCCCTCCTTCTGAGTCATGCGAAATATTTATTCCCTGGGGTCCCTAGTTTTGCAATAACCTTGATACTTTCTTAACAATACCTTTTTCATTTTCTCCCAAGTTGTAATGGAGTTTGAAGCCAACCCCATGAACCACATGAGAGCTGCATCCTTCAATGTTGCAAGAAACAACTTCAGCTTCTAAGCATTGGAAGAATATTCATAGCTTCTCCATAACACATTGAATTTGAATAGAAAGGCATCAGGATCTTCATTGGGAACCCCATGAAAATTAGGCAACGTTGAAGGAGGAATATTCTTCATTGAGTAGCTCCACCAGCCTCCCTGATAGGGAATTGGAATGTGACCAATTCTTCTTCCTTCTCATTGTATCCATTTGTGTGACTAGTCCCCTCTTCATGGGCCATTCTAGACCAAAAGGAAGTGGGGGATTTGTACACTGCAGATCTTGCAGAATCAACAGTTTGGATTTATGGTTCTCGAACAAGATTACCAAGGAATTCCTTTTTCAGGCTGACAATTGAGCAAAGATGTTGTTTTCCTTATGACAGGTGATTCAAAATCGGAAGCAGCAAAAGGTTTTCCTATATAAGATGCCACAATAGAAGCAAGAATATGTTCTGGGATCTTTTAAGGACCACAGACCTCTTGACCGGACTCTTCTTCTCTTGCTAGCTTATTTCTTACAGACTTCTTTTCCTTGCCAGTGTATTTAGTAAATGAAGTGGTGCTCACACCTCCAGAAAAGACATTTGTAGAAGTTGGAATCAATCATCTATTATGAGAATAAATTCAAAATAAACTACTTAGTAAATAATCGAGACATGGCTTTGGAAAATTTCTGACCTCCTCCAGTGCGTGGGCTTTTCCCTTCATCTTACCACTTTGACTCTCCCAGTACTGAAAACTTCCAAACAATGCATGTAATAAAGACACTTTAGTATTATCCCTTTAGCACCTCCCTGGCAATGGCGCCAAAATGTTGAGTCAAAAAACATAAATCATCAACTCAGGAAGTTAAGATTGTGAGATTCATGCAAAGTATATGCAAGACTAATATTGTAAGTGGTGATTAATATAATTAACCAACCATACAAAACAAATGAATCTTTCCTACATCAATCACTTAACAACAAAGACTATAGAGTGGATCAAACGTCCCTCTATAGCTCTTAATATTGTTGATGATGATTAGGAAAATATATAAAAATCACTTACAATAAATTAAGAAATTCAATCAACATGAGAAATAAAATCTTCATTAACTAAGTCCCACACATAAACAAAAACTAATTCATTTCATCTAGTGCTGCTAACATATTAGAAAGATTACATTAGCTGTAAAAATGAATTACTACTACATAACAGAAATAAAATGCATAAAAACTAAACTATGGGAGTTGTGAGCAAAGGGGGCCCTCCCTTACTCACAACCCCTTCAAATTAGAATAGATTTCTCAATGCAATGGACATAACATATATGTTTATATTAATCTAAAAATACACTCGAGTACAATCTGATACAAAGTTAGTGTTGAAACAAACCCAACACTCTAACAACCCCTATCATAGAAACTATGACATAATTTATACATTAACAAAGCCCATATATGGCTCGAAATAAAGGAGACTTCTAATCTAAGCCTTAGGCTAACGAGTCTATTACAATGTATCATTTTTAGCCATACAGGGTCTAGTCCATGACTGAAAGCATGGATTAGACGAAAACTCATTACGCGGCTGTAGTTGCTCCTCTAAATGGCCAACGAGAGAAGACTTCTAAATCTGGGCGTTGTTGTTGGCATATATTAGAAGGCCAATAGGATAGCAGCCATATGTGATATATTCACCGCAAAACCCATGTTATCATTGGACTTAGATATCCATGAAAGTAAAGAAAAAGGTGTCAAAATTGGACAAAAACCAAGCCCCAATAGGTTTCTAGGGAAAATATTTGTTGCTATGGCATGTGACTGGTCACTTTATTTTGTGGTTTTTTTGGCTATGATCTAGTTGTATTTTTGGGTTTATCAATGTGCTTACCCATGACAACACAATCCCACATCTACTTCTTGAGCTATGTTCTTTGTACATAAAATAGTGCATGTGCATGTGTCAATTACGTGCTATATTATCAACTTGTTAATTCTTCTATGGTATGAGTTACAGGGTATTGTAATAATTGGCAGATGTGTGTGAATGTCAATTGGTGTCTTGGAATTTGTGATGACACAAAGGTAAATAGTAATATGGCATGTTATTTACAACCTCTCTACTATGCTTGATTAATAGTTCCAACTCTCTTTCTCAATCATCGTGATAACTGAATTAATTACAGCTCTATGATTAATTCCGTAGACAATTAATTGCACCCACAACTTTCTTCTTGTCATGTCAATGGATGAATATAAAGTGGAAATTCTTCCTTGCTCAATTCATTAGTATTTTAATGCTATGAATCAATGACTGGTAGCCATAACACTATTTTGCACTTGATTACGACAATTCACTTTCGTTTATTGGTTTGGTAAGGAATATAAAATGCACCTAATGCCAATCATTCATTTAATTCTTTTTTAGTGCAATGATATATTATAAGTTATGTGAATTTCTCGTTTCCTTTGTAGAATGAGTTATAAAATCTAAGTCAGAATGTTATTGATTGATTTTCTTGGCTACAACAATCATAATAGCTGGAATGAAGCATATGCATCCAGTTATAATTGTGCACAGACATGAGTGGGTTGTGTTTGAATCTAATTTTGGCACCTTGTTTTCAAACTGATATAATACATTTGCACACTACAAAAAATGCACATTTCATTGTTAACTCAATATAGGTGTGTGTATAGGAATAATCAAAAAATCAAGTATATCTTTGCATGTTTAATTTCTATTCCCCTTGTATATTCCAGATTTGTGATTGGAAGAGCTAGACAGAAATTGAGTTTTAAATCAGAGTATATAAACTCGGCTCACAAACACATTTAGAAGTGCTAGAGGGTTTACATATAAACACCACTTAGTTCAACCATTTTATAACAACTATTTACATTTTCTTATTCAAGCAGAAATAGCAGTGTCATTCTCTTACTTCATATTGATGAATATTATCAGAGAAGTTAAAGTGAATATTGTATTGAGCTTAAGGTTCAAATTAACAATGAATTCAAATTTTATAGGCATTGAACTATTTTCTAGATAATTATCTTTGTTTTTTACAGAAGTATCTGTGTTGATGAGATGGATGGGCTACATGCCTAAAAAAATTTGTTTAGGTCCCTTGGAATTGGGGAAATCTACTTGTGTGCTATTAGAATAATTTTGAACAACCGCATGTTAATGCCCTTCATTTTTTGTTTTTATACTTTACTTCTTTGTATTACTTACCACTTAACATAGATCCATATTAACTACAGATCTCTTAAGTATCCTTATTGATGAGCTAGATGTGCCATATGACTATAATTTATGGCTCAGATGTTGAAAATGTAGCGAGAAAGTCTCAGTTTCCTTTGTTGCCTTATTTAAAATTGAGAAACTTCAACATGAGAAGACACCATGGAGGAGTTAACTGAGGTGACATAGCACTTGTCACTCAGATAAGAATACTCAATTCAATTTAATTAGTTGATTTTCAGTTTACTTGAGTTGATTCCTAAAAATAGGAGTCTAGCTGATTTAATTCGAGTTAGGTGCAGGAAGTTGAGTTCTGTGCAGTGGGTTCCTAAATTTTAGGAGCCTAGGTTGAGGTAATTTTAGTTGTAGAAACTTAATTCAATTAAATTGAGTTATGGCCAGTTAAACTAGTTCTAACTTTTGGAGGAACTAGTGGAAGGTCAAGTTATGGAAGTGGAACTTCAATCACACTCAATGATCATCTAGATAACTAATCAATCAACCCTATTTAGCTCATGCATGCATAAAATTTTGGTTACCTAGTTAAGATGGAGATTTGAAGGTAGTGTACTATCCATTGTAGCATATTCCAATGTGTACAGGTGGTGCACAAAGTCAAAAGAAGGAACTAGAAGAATTGCACAATCCAAATGAGGGAATTTCCTAATTAATAAGGGCCTAATTCCCAAGGGAAAAACATAAGGAAATAGGAGCTTGGAGGGCTTGAAAATTGAGTAAGTGTTGTATAGAGTCAGTCAGTCAGGTATAGGGATAGTCTATACACTTGCAGGGTCTACTGAGGCTTGAGAAATCATATGTATTTCATCTATATTCTCTTATTAATGCAATATAGATAGTAAGAGGTTTTGAGTAGTTTGTTTCCCCTAGATAAATCTTTGAGCATGTGTAATGTTTCATCTTTGCATGTCTATGATTCTTTTTCTAGGTAGTGAATTAAATTTTGTAGATCAGTAGAGTAGCTTCAAGTCTTGTGATTTAGCGAATTTCATGAGAATTTTTTAATCTACACATTAATTTCTACATGGTATCAGAGCTGGAATCACTGTAGAGCATATTTTTCGTAGTATTCTTTGTAGGAGATTTGAACTTGCATATCAGGGTTGCAGGTTTTCTTCAGGACTAAGAATATGACTTTCAATGAACTAAGGCTTGAGTATTCCCTTGAGGGAAGCTTGAATTATGTTGCATAAAAGGAATGCATGGAGGTAGTACTGGAAGATAATGGGTTGAAGGAATTCATTGATAATAATATTCTAAAACTAGCAACATATGATGCTAAGGATCTAGTATAATGTAAGAAGTGTGTTGCTAGGGCAAGGATGATCATATTGAAGGGAGTATGAGACCATATTGTCTCAAATATCCATAGTAAAGAGAATCCATATGAAATGTGTCAAGCACTAATAGATGTTTTCTAGAATAGTAGTGACCACAAGAAGCTAGCACTCAAGGACAAGCTTTGAAATATCAAGATGTAGATGAACGAGACTATTACACAATACTTGAGCAGGTTCACACAATATCATGATGGAATTGGTAAAAATTGGTGTTACTATCACAAAGGATGAATTGGGGAGCCTAACCGTTCTAGGCCTTCCCAACAGTTGGCACAAGTTGGCAAGATTCAATGAATGGGATGGAGAAAATATGAAATTGGGAGTGCTTATGGTCTGACTTGGTGCAAGAGGAAATAAGGGGAAATACGAGAGATGTGACCTCATCAAAATAATAGGAGTAAAACCTTGCATTAGTTAGAAACTGAAGGAAAGAAAAGGCATTCCTGAGACACATTTCCACGAGATATGTGAAGCAGATTAGGGTTTGAGTCAACAACTTGTATGCACTTGAGGTAGA
Source organism: Pinus taeda (assembly GCA_000404065.3). Lineage (NCBI taxonomy): Eukaryota > Viridiplantae > Streptophyta > Pinopsida > Pinales > Pinaceae > Pinus > Pinus taeda. The sequence continues at coordinate 96,375 of APFE031732340.1, forward strand.
AGATGCATGAAAAGCCTTGGGTAGCAAGGTAGATAATATAGAGATGGTGGTTGAGAGGGAGCATGTTATACCTCTCAATATGAATCCTTAGAAGAAAACTCTCGAAATTTCTGAGAAGCCACAAATGGAGAAGTAGAGAGGAGGAAAGGTGGAGACATCCACTCAAGAAGACACCTCCAATAGGGGGAGATTTCAAGCCAAATGGGCAGAGGGAGCACATGTAGTTATACCTCTAGGAGTGAGGTGGGGAGATGTAGATCCTTAGTACAAGAGTTGCATAAATTTGGATAGGGTCCATTGAGGCATTTTCCTGATGGATCATTAACCTGCTACAAGGGCCCAGACAAGGAAAATTTTAAGCATGGAAAAATTTCTTGAAGTTTAAAAACATTGGCAAATCTCACTAATCCCTAAAATGAAAACTATAAAATGTTTATTGATATATTTAGAAAATTATTCAAATTTATAATTATTTTACATGTAGCATATTTATAATATTTGTGATTTTTAAGGTAAAATAATTTGATATTTTAAAATTTGGGCAAATCGTCTTTTATAAAAATTGGAAATTGGAAAATCCTTTTTGTGGAAAGATAATGGAAAATTAGCCCACTGGGTGAACATTAGCCCCTAAAAATTTCCATGGTCCCAGAGTATTCAGTAGCGGGAGGATCAAGCTTAGTCAGATATTGAGGAGTGGAAATGAATGCTGACAACAAAGTAGGAGGCTCAATACCATAGTCAAGAACAACATAGTTTTCCAAGTAGACAGTTGCAGAAAATGTTGATTCAATTCATTTTGGATGCTTCTCAGTTGCAGGTGTTGTAGGAGTAGCCACAATAGTGAGAGGCATTGCATGTATTAAATTCCAGAGGTGCGGGATAAGGATGGTTGATAATCCATTTCTTGCTAAGAGGGAGGGTTGAAAGTGAAGCAAGAAAGTCTTAATTTTAATTTTTTCCTGAATTAAAATTGACAAAATTTTAATTTCCACATCTGAAGACAACTTGGAGGAGTTAATTGAGGTGACATAACACTTTTCACTCAGCTAAGTGCAGTCAATTTGAGTTAAGTTGAAGTTTAGCTTACTTGAGTCGATCCTTGAAAAATAGGAACCTAGCTTAGTTAATTCAAGTTAGGGGAATGAATTTAAGTTGTGTGTAGTAGGTTCGTAAATTTTATTATCCTCGGTTGATTTAATTTCAATTGTAACAATTTAATTCAATTAAATTGAGTTATGGTCAGTTAAACTAGTTCTAACCCTTGGAGGAACTAGTGGAAGGTCAAGTTGTGGAAGTGGAACTTCAACCACACTCAGTGATCACCCAGATAACTAATCAATCAATTTAAATTAGCTCATGCATGCAGAGAATTCGCGTTACCCAATTTATATGGAGATTTCAAGGAACTGTACTATCAGGCGTAGCATATTCCAATGTGTATAGGTGGTTCATGCAGTCAGAGGAAAGACCTAGAATAATTGTGCAATCGAGATGAGGTAATTTCCTAATTAATAGGGGCATAATTCCCAAGGGAACAGCACAAGGAAATAAAAGATTGGAGGGCCTGAAAATTGGATGTGTTGGCCAGTGTCAGTCAGTGAGGAAGAGGGATAGACTATACACTTGCACAGTGTGCTTAGGATTGAGCAGGCATATGTACTTCATCTCTATTCTCTGATTAATGCAATATATATAGCAAGGGGTTTTGAGCAGTTCCTTCCCCCTAGATAAATCTTTGTGCATGTGTGATGTTTCCTTTTGCATGTCAATGATTCTTGTTCTAGATGGTGAATTAACTTTCACATATTAGTAGAGTATCTTCAATTCTTGTGATTTAGCAAATTTCATGAGCAATTTAGAATATACCAACTAATATCTACATTAGGTCCCCCTGAATAGTGAAAAAATATTTGTGTGCTATCAAAATAACTTTGACGAGCCCTAATTTAATGCCCTTCCTTCATAGATTTTCTATTTTACCCCTTTGTATTTCTTATCACTAGTATAGATCCATATTAACCATAGATTTGTTAAGCATTAAAAGCAATCAAAAAATACCCAGGTGAAAATCTTTTGAATGCTCAAGTGGTGAGGTTAGAATAGATCTATGATGTATATCTATAGGGTTGTTGTTGATTGACATGAGAGATTGGATGTTAAATTTTAGTCTTTATCCAATGTTGACATTAGAAGTCAAATTCCAAATTTTTTCCATTTTAATTGATACACATGACATAAAGGGACATGTGAAAAATCTCCACATGGAGTGTAGAGTGTACCTCTCTCTGTAATGAAGGAATAATGGACAAGTGCATTGTGATTTTGGTTTTGTAACCTTACCTACATATGCAACTACATCCCCTACAAACTTAACCTACAAAGTATCAAATTGAATGTTTCAACCCTTGTAAAGTTCAATTCAGATGATATACAATTTTGGAAGCATGCCATACTAATGTGGTGATCCATTTACTCTCCTAATAATTTTTATTTGTATTATTCTTTGAGTTCAATACATATATGAGAGTTTGAAATTACTGGATTGCAAATATTTCTCAGGATTTTAGCTTTCTTTTCCTTTTATGTGTATTATGTTGTCATTATGATACAAGTGTTGTCCTTGATGGAAACTCATTTATAGGTTAGTTCAATTTCGATGAAAGGAAACCCACAATGTAACAGATCCATTCAGATGTGGTAGGGCATTGGCACAGAAGAAATGGAAGATGGAACTAAAGTATATTAATCAGAATGAATAAGTTGAAGGTAAAGGATGGTGAAAAGTAGTTTAAGATGTATACGTTGGTACGCTTAGCCAAAACAATGTATACACGCAGGTCCATAGAACAAAAAGCACGTATACGTATACATGCACTCGGCAAGAGAAAAAACATGTACACGTTCGAAAATCAAGGAATTTCAAGAGTAGAGAATACTAGGGGTCAATACCATGGTATTATCCCACGTTATTGAGTGGAGTAATGACTAGTTCATCCCGCCCAAGAATACCACTGGTCCTAGGTGGTTTTGGTCTGAGGTATTGAGAAAGGCCTAAAACTATATAAGGAGGAGAATATCATATGGCCAAATTGTGAAAGTGAAAAGGGTTTATAAGTAATATTTCTATCTGAAGTATAGTTTAGGTCACAGGGGCTATGTTGGTGATTTGATCTAAAATATTTTGTGCACCTTTATTTCCATGTCAGATTAGGATCATGAGACCTGAAATGACTTATCATTGAATGATTTGATATTGTTTGGGATAGATCTAATTGCATACACCTGTTTTATTCTTTAAATGTCATGATCTAGTTTTATCTGAAGTTTGGAATAGCATCGAAGTTATGAGTTAATATTTGTAGATCTATACTCTAGCTTGTCTCAGTAAAAGTGCATGTACATGCCGGTTATACTCTTCCAAGTAACATATATAAAGGAAAAACCTTTTTTTCAGGTTTATCTAATCTATATGATCAGTTCTATTGTTTTACTATTGTCTGTCAATGAAGTCTTCTTAGATTTGAATGAAGAACTGAATGCATAAGGAGTTTGGTATCTGATTGATTGATTGTATAAGTGAGAAGGGTGATCTATGCTACTTTCTATGTAAATCTCTGTAAATTGACAGTAGATGTTTAGTATATTACTGATTGGTACAAACTTAAGTCATAATTTTTATTCTTTAGTAGTTTTGAAGGTATAGGTAGGTTTGATTAGAGGAAGTAGCGTCTAAACACAGGTTAGGTTCAGTAAAGTAGCGTATACGTTCTGATGTATGATTTTTGAGGTTGCAGCTAATTTTGAATGATGATGTACGTTTCTGGGTTCAATACAGTGTTCTGGTGACAGTGATCTAAATGCTCAGATTAACTGATTATTGGTTGATTCAGTTTGAAATTTTTGATGGGTCTAATATGAAAATTTGATGAAATGAGGCCTTCATGTGTATTTTTGTGAACCAGGAGAATCCAGTCTAAAAATTTTTGAAATGTGGTCCCTGGAGGAAGAGAGAAGGTCATATCCTTCTATACACCAGAACCTATGTACTAGTAAACACATTGGCTAGTACAAGAGCTAGGGGGTTGTAGCTCCATTCTAGCAGAAGCTGAAAAAGGAGAGAAGGTTGTAGCATTTTGCAGGTGGGTGCCTATGTAATGGTATGAGTTTGCACTAGTACAAGATTGTAAACATATTTTCTTATTATTAAAAGAAGATAAAAACAACAACAGGTGGTTTTCACCCACATTGCGTTTCCACCTTAAATCTTGGTGTTCATGTGTGTTACTTATGTGTGATGGTTTATTATGTTTTTACTGCACTATTTAGTAAGTTACTAATGCACGGATTATAGATCAACATATGATAAATTAACTAAACCATATGTTCTCTGGGTATACACTGGTTTCAATAATCACAGTATCGTGTACAGGCTCATTCACTTCACAGAGGTACAATATATAAATCCATTTGGGAAATGAGGAATTATTGATTTGATAATACTGATTCAATCCCCCTCTTAGTATTGTTTACAACAATTGGTATTGAAGCAGGTCCTTCAGAAGAAGCTTGATCGCTTGAAGGAAGATCTTTCAAGATGAATAATCACGAAGGCATGGAATCCATCAGACCATGAATCTTCAATGGGAGAAACTTAGTATATTCGAAAATAATAACCAAATCTTATCTACAATCGCTTGGAGTTGATGTTTGGGTAACTCTGGAAGGAGGATATTAATTGTTGTGTGTGGAGCATGATTGTTCAGAGGTCTTTGTTTCAGCCGGATGTATACCCCAGGAAGTTTTGTACACCCCTCCACGCGGGGGGGACTTGTCCCCCCCGCGGGGGTCTGGGGGGGCCGATCCCCCCCGGCTGGGGGGTCCAGGGGCCAGAGGTCCCCCGGCGGGGGCTCGGGGGTAGCGCCCCCGAAGCTAAAAATAGATGTAAATTTGCCTTGTAAAAATATAGTAATTTCTAGTCAATCTGAGCCGTTCATTAGGCAGATGATCTAACGTTAGAACTTATGTTTAGTTTAGGGCTTTTTTCCCTAGAAGGAAACCCCTCTCTTTGTATGAGGGCATTGTATTTGAGGTGGTGATAGATGTGCATTCTGTGTGAGCGAGAAACAGAGAGGTGAGACTGTGAGAGAAAACAAAGGATATTGCAGCGGATTTGCTGTAGGTTGTGTCTCTTCATTTTGCTGGATAATAGAAAGGAAGGACTGGCTGTTCGAGGTGGACGTAGCCCAAACTGGGTGAACCACGTATATCTGTGTCTCTCTTGTTTTGTGTGTTTTCTGTGTTTATATTTCTGCAATATTTTATGTTTTCCATTGCTCCGTAATATATAATTTTCTAACAACTGGTATCAGTGCCGAAGGTCTATTTGGCTGATAAACTCGGAGGAAAGAAGGGTTCCTAGTTCGAGTGGGAGCAATGGCGGAAAATGGTAAGTTTAGGGTCGAGAAATTTAACGACCAAAACTTCTCGCTCTGGAAGATGCAGATGGAAGATTATCTGTATCAGAAAGATCTATACCTACCATTGGGTGGAAAAACAAAGAAGCCGAAGGATATGGACGATGAAGAATGGGACCTTCTCGATAGAAAGGCACTCAGAACGATATGACTATGCCTTGCAGCATCGGTCCCCTTCAACATTTCGAAGGAAACAACGATAGAGGGTTTGATTAAGGCGTTGGAGAAACTATATGAAAAACCCTCGGCCTCAAACAAGGTATTTCTGATGAAACGGTTATTTAATATGAAGATGTCAGAAGGTGGATCTGTTGCAGATCATTTAAATGATTTTAATACGGTTACAAGTCAGTTATGTTCTGTAGGGGTAAACTTTGATGATGAAGTTAGAGCTCTGTTATTCTTGTGCTCATTACCAGAAGTTGGAATGGTTTGGTAATGGCCATTAGTAACTCCCTTTCTGGATCTAGTACTTTAAAGTTTGATGATGTTGTCGGTGCTATCCTTAGCGAGGAAATGCGACCGAAAAGCTCTGGTGAGACATCGGAAAATGCTTTGAGTGCAGAGTCTAGAGGAAGAAAACTGGAAAGAGGAAAGAGCTCAGGATATCGCATTAAATCAAGGAAAGGCAGATCCAAGTCCAGATCGGGGATAGTGTGCTGGAAATGCGGAAAGAAAGGACACCTAAAGAAAGAACTGTAGATCTCGGAAGGGAAAAGAAGGATAATCACAGCAAGAAAACAATCATGAAGCAAATGTGACAGGTGAGGTGTTACAAGATGCTTTGATTCTTTCTTTCGAAATATTACTGATTCCTGGGTGGTAGATTCAGGGGCCTCATTCCATGCCACACCTGATAAGAAATACTTTCATGACTATGTTCAAGGAGATTTTGGACAAGTTCATTTGGGGGATGATAACCCTGTAAAATTGTTGGAATGGGTAAGGTTCTTGTAAAACAACAGAATGGAAACCAATGGCTACTAAAGGAGGTAAGGCATGTTCCAGATCTAAAGAAAAATCTGATTTCAACAGGGCAGCTAGGCGGTGAAGGTTGTGTGACAACTTTCACAGATAAAACTTGGAAGGTCACCAAAGGAGCCCTGGTAATAGCAAAAGGCGAAAAGGTTGGTACATTGTATTTATGCAATGGTATTTCTAACTCTCTTAATGCTTTAACTTCCAAAGGAGCAGATGCAGCATTATGGCATCATAGGCTTGGACACATGAGTGAAAAAGGAATGAATATTCTTCACTCAAGGAATTTGTTGCCGGGTTTGAAGAATGTTGATTTTGACTTCTGTGAGAATTGCATTTATGGAAAACAGAAGAGAGTCAGATTTCTCAGAGTTGGGAAAGAAAAGAAGAATGAAAAATTAGAGCTTGTGCATAATAGATGTATGGGGACTTACTCAGGTATCATCTCTCGGTGGCTCTTATTATTATGTTACTTTTATTGATGATGCAACTAGAAAAACTTGGATTTATTGTATTCAGAGTAAATTTGATGTATTTGATACTTTCAAGAAATGGAAAGCTTTGGTTGAGATTGAGACAGGAAAGAAATTGAAGTGTCTCAGATCAGACAATGGAGGTGAATATTGCAGCAAAGAGTTTGATAGATATTGTTCAGAACATGGAATTTGCAGAGAGAAGACAATTCCAAAAACACTACAAGAAAATGGTGTGTCAGAAAGGATGAACAGAACAATCATGGAGCGTGCAAGGTGCATGAGATTGCATGTAGGATTTCCTTTACAATTTT
>APFE031732340.1:105485-167186 GCA_000404065.3 Pinus taeda
AAAGATACACACTAGCCAGAGTCCTGCAGATATGCTAACAAAAGTTGTAACCAGGGAGAAACTGAGAACATGCTCAGTTTCAATTGGTCTTCAAGGATGACGATGAAGATGAGAAACAACCAGGTCCAAGAGAGGATTCATTGTCCAACAAAAGAAGCAGCGATGGAGTTGCTACAATCATTCTCCAAGTGGGAGATTGTTGTGTGTGGAGCATGATTGTTCAGAGGTCTTTGTTTCAGCCGGATGTATACCCCAGGAAGTTTTGTACACCCCTCCACGCGGGGGGGCGCGGGTGGGACTTGTCCCCCCCGCGGGGGTCCGGGGGGGCCGATCCCCCCCGGCTGGGGGGTCCAGGGGCCAGCAGTCCCCCAGCGGGGGCTCGGGGGCATCACCCCCGAAGCTAAAAACAAATGTAAATTTGCCTTGTAAAAGTATAGTAATTTCGAGTCAATCTGATCCGTTCATTAGGCAGATGATCTGACGATAGAACTTATGTTTAGTTTAGGGTTTTTTTCCCTAAAAGGCAACCCCTCTCTTTGTATGAGGGCATTGTATTTTAGGCAGTGATAGATGTGTATTCTGTGTGAGCGAGAAACAGAGAGGTGAGACTGTGAGAGAAAACAGAGGATATTACATTGGATTTGCTGTAGGTTGTGTCTCTTCATTTTGCTGGATAATAGAAAGGAAGGACTGGCTATTCGAGGTGGACGTAGCCCAAACTGGGTGAACCACGTATATCTGTGTCTCTCTTGTTTTATGCGTTTTCTGTGTTTATATTTCTACAATATTTTATGTGTTCCATTGCTCCGTAATATATAATTTTCTAACATTAATTTCCAGGAGCAATTCCTACAGAATCTATAGGTAAGAAGTTATATGAATCCAATGCCAAATCTATCAATACATTATTGGGAAGTTTGTCAGAATCAGAATTTGTCAAAGTCATGTAGCTCAAGACAACCAAAGAGATATGGGAAAAATTCACTCAGAGCTATGAAGGAGAATCTCAGGTAAAATGTTCTAACCTTCAAACTCTCACAATTCAGTATGAAACCCTTAGGATGCATAGTGATGAGAGTCTTGCTGGTTACCTTTTATGTATAGATGAGATTGTTAATTGTATGAAGAATTTGGGTGAAGAGATAAAGGAAGCTACCTTAGTTGAGAAAATTTTGAGATCTTTGTCTTCTAAATTTGAGCCAAAAGTGTCTGCCATAGAAGGAAAATAGGATCTTCAAACTATTTCTCTCACTCAACTCCATGGAATCCTAATTGCCTTTGAAATGAGAAAAGGAGGTCCATCAGATATGAGAGAAGCCGCTTTTAAAGCGTCAACAAAGGGAAAAGAAAAGGAAGAGCTCAATGAATCAGAACACATTTCAAAAGAAGAAGATGAGGTGATTTTTTTCAAGAAGATTCAACAAGATTTCAGAAGATTCATAGGTAAGATACCTTTCAAATGCTTTGCTTGTGGTAGAGTCAGCCATTATGCTACCAAATCTCCTCATAAAGATAAATATGAAAAAAGAAAGGAATATGCAAACGGAAATAGAAAAACAGTTGTGAATAGAAGGAGTTACTATACGCATGAAGATCATGATGGCTTATCCAATAGTCATGAAGATGAAGTTGACAAAGATTATAGACTACTCATGGCTTATGAAAATGATGATTTTTTGGATGCCTTAGAAGAGGAATACTTTCTTGAAGAAATTACTAAACTCAAAATTTGTTTAGAAGAAAATAATATGATCTTCAATATGTTGTCACACCAACTCAGTGAATGAGAAAAACACAATGAAAATCTATAATGTTAAATTGTGGGTATAAGAAAAGAACTTGAGAAGAAAAAATCTCTTAATCTTAGATTTGCTAAAGGATCTAAAAATTTAAATGAAATCATCAAAGTTCAATGTTCTCCTCTCATAAAGAAAAGTGTTGGATATACTGAAGAATCATCTCAATCACAAAAGTCGTCAGCCTCCACCAAAAGCTATCTTGATGTAGCAAATATTAGTGAACAATATGTAAATCGTCAGCAAAGGCCTAAAATTACTAATCAGGTAAATCATACCCAATTTAATCCAAGGATGAATATCAATAGAAGCTTCAACCAACAAGTAAACAATGCCAAAAGATTCTATGATCACAAAAATTCTTTAATGGTCAATTTTTTTCATGTCATAACTTTGGGCATAAGGTTACTCAATGTGTTTCTTACAAAACCATCATGACGAGAGAAGTAAGAAATCAAGAGAGTGTAACAAATTTGGTGATGAAGAATCTAAATGAAGGAGAAGATTTCGGCCATGAATTCAAAAGGAGAAAACATCATTAAGTCCCAATATTTGGAGAAAGAAGGAATCTCAATCAGAAAGATGTGGCATAGCTTTGTATGTAGAAGGATAAGAAAATCAATGGTACATCGATAATGGATGCTCCAAACACATGACAGGTGACAAAGAGAAAATTCATTCATATAATGCTTTAGAAAAGGAAAATAATGTCTCATTTGGAAACAACACTCCAACTGTCATTAAAGGTAAAGGTTCTATGTTCTTGAAAGAAAAGGTTAAAGCTGGAAATGTCATGTATGTAGATGGTTTAAAGCATAACCTGTTGAGTGTTAGTGAAATGTGTGATCAAGGAAATGAAGTTGTGTTTTGATCAAACAGATGTGTGGTTTGTGAGCTTGATATAGGAAAGACCATGATCAAAGGAACAAGAACTATAAACAACTTATAAATACTCAAAGGAGGAAAACAACAATGTTATCTAAGAAAAACCGATGAAAAATAGCTATGGCACAAAAGATTGGGACATCTAAGATTTTCTCAAATAAGAAAAGCATGCAGGCTCAAGGCAGTTTGTGATCTTCCAGATATCAACATCCCATTAAATATCATATGAAAACCATGTCAAGTCAGTAAGAAAACCAGATTTCACTTCAATGAAAAAGAAGGATCAACAAGTAAGCCTCCTGAACTCATCCATACTGATTTATGTGGACCAACAAGGAAAAAGTCACCTCATGGGGAAGAATACTTTATTTATTTATTGATGATTTTTCCAGGATGTGTTGGATAGGTCTACTAAAGCATAAATATGAAGAATTTTAAAAGGTTAAAGCCTTCAAAGCTTTAGTTGAAAATGAATTAGATCGAATATAAAATGTCTCAAATCTAATCGAGGGGGAGAATTCATATTAGATGAATTCTTTGACTCTTGTGAACAACATGGAATAAAGAGGCAATTCTTTGTTGCAAAAACTCCTCAGCAAAATGGAATGGTCAAAAGAATGAACAGAATAGTTGAAAAAATGGCTCAAGCAATGCTTGATGAATCTGGAACTCTTGCAACCTTCTGGGGTGAAGCTACATTTTCTTCCATGATTATTCTCAACAAGGTGAATGTTCAGATAAATAACAATCAAACTCCATATGAACTTTGGTATGGTAAGCCTGCTACTGTAAAACACTTTATAGTGTTTGGAAGCAAATGTTTCATCAAAAGGACTCATGAAAAGCTTGGTAAGTTCAAACCCAGAGAAAACAAAGGAATTCTTCTTGGTTATTCATCTAGAAGTAAAGGATACAAATGTTATAACAAAAGACTTCGCAAAATTGTTGAAAGCATTGATGTTGTAATTGATGAAGCATGCAAAAATCTGGAACAAATGAAATGAACAGAGGAATATGATAGTGAGGAAGTTGGGAAATTCTTTCCCGCATTAAATCAAAATGATATAGAAGAAGAAACCAATGAAGCACTAGAAGAAGATACAACAAACAGGGAAAAGACTCCATCTTGGTATGTTTAGAATAATCATCCAAAATCTCAAATTCTAGGAGAAAAGTGGGCTAGTGTAAAGACAAGAAAAACTCTTACAAGGACCTCAAGCTATCTACCATTATTGTCCTCCACCGAACATCAGAATGTAAATGAAGCCTGCAAAGATGAATGTTGGGTCAAGGCCATGGATGAAGAACTTGACCAAATTGAAAAGAATGATACTTGGGAGTTAGTTCGTAGACCTCATGATAAGAATGTTATAGGAACAAAATGGATATTTAAGAACAAGCTGAATGAAAATGGAGAAGTTATTAGAAATAAGGCCAGTCTTGTTTGTAAAGGGTATGCTAAACAAGAAGGTACAAATTTTGAAGAAAGTTTTGCACCTGTTGCCAGACTTGAAGCCATAAGGATGTTTCTTGCTCTTTCTAGTTTTAAAAAATTCAAAGTATATCAAATGGATGTAAAATCATCCTTCCTTAATGGAGATTTAGAAGAATAAGTTTATATTGAACATCCAGAAGGATTCATTCTTGGAAATGATGCAAAAATCATATTCAATCTTAAAAAGGCTCTCCATGGTCTGAAACAGGCTCCAAGGGCTTGGTATTATTACCTTGACAAATATCTACAACAAAAAGGTTTTTCATAAGGTTTTGTAGATAGCAATTTATACACAGGCTGAAAGTGATAAACTGTGAATTATTGTTGTTTATGTTGATGATATCATCTTTGGTAGCAATGAAGAATCCACGAGTAAAATTTTTTCTTTAATATTGCAGCAAGAACCTGAAATGTCCTTACCTCATGAGCTTACTTATTTTCTCGGTCTACAAGTACAACAAACAAAAGATGGTATCTTTCTTTCACAAACCAAGTATCTCAAGTAGATCTTAAAGAAGTACAGAATGGAAGATTCTAAACCAGTATGTACTCCAATGGTAACAGGATGCAGTCTCAGTTCTAACAATGAATCACCAGGAGTAAACCAACCAACTTTCAGATCTATCGTTGGAATTTTTCTTCATCTAGTAGGTACCAGACCTAATATCAATCATGTAGTAGGAATTGTTGGAAGGTTCCAAGCAAATCCAAAGGAATCACATCTCCAAGCAGTCAAAAGAATTTTCAAATATCTTCAAGGAAATTAGGAATTTGGACTATGGTATCCTAAAGATACATACCTTACTCTTCATGGATATATAGATGCAGATTGGGCAGGAAACGTTGATGATCAGAAGAGCACTAGTGGAGGTGCATTCTATATGGGTTCTCGGTTAGTGTCATGGTTCAACAAGAAACAAAGTTTGATTGCTTATCTATAGTTGAAGAAGAATATGTGGTTGATGCATCTTGCTGCATACAACTACTTTGGATGATGCAAACATTGAAGGACATTCAGATCACATGTACTCCACCCATCTCCATTCTATGTGATAATACAAGTACCAACAGTATTTCAAAAAATCTTGTCATGCACTCCAAGACAAAGCACATACCTACTAAGTACCATTTTCTATGAGAACAATTTCTTAAACAAAAGGTTAAATTGGAGTATGTTCCCTCAAAAGAACAGGTTGCTGATATATTCACTAAACTGCTTCCCAGAGAAACATTTGAATATCTCAGACAAAAGTTGGGAGTAGTTGTTTCATCATCCTATTGTTAAATCTAGTTTTTCAGAGGAAGGTTATTATACACAGGTTTCATGAATTATAGTTGTGTGTACACACGGGTTTCTGTGGCTGAAGTAGCGTATATGTTTTTATGACCGAAAAACAGTGGGTCAGACTCTGGTATAGGTAGTACTGGTTCAGGGGGAGCATTAGCCTTCACTCACATTCAGCATTGTTGGCATCATGGTTTCTAAGTTCAACTATGGCTTCAGATACTTATATCATTTGTTGCATAAGTCATGTAAAGATCTAGGGTGTGATATGACTTCTTCTGTCATGATCTATCTTTCAATGACTCCTATTGGACATATGATGTAATTTGTATCCCCACTTTGCATGGGATGGATGATGTAATAACCGCTATATTTTTGTCATGCATAAACAATTGGTATATCCCCAGTTGATTCGGTGGATGAGCCAAATATGGTGTATCCCCACTTGGTTGGGTGATTTATGTATGTATGAGTCATCGGTTATAGGGAGGTCACACTCACTTAGTTCAATTATAGAGTCATTGTATTCTTTTGAAATATATCTCTGCAGACTCGACATGTACTCATGGGGAGCATATACAACATAATGTATATCAAAGTGGGTGAATAACTTGGTCCACCCTTTTCCCTTGATGTCAAAGGGGGAGATTATTTTGGTATTTCTTTTTATCTCTAATAGTTTCTACAACTTGCAGTAATCAACACCAACATGGTTTCCATCAAGTCCAAAGGGGGATATTGTTGGCATTATGATACAAGTGTTGTCCTTGATGGAAACTCATTCACAGGTCAGTTCAGTTTTGATGAAAGGCAACCCAAAGTGTAACAGATCCATTCAGATGTAACAAGGCATTGGTACAGAAGAACAGGAAGATGGAACTAAATTCTATTAATCAGAATGAATAAGTTGAAGGTAAAGGATACTGAAAATTAGTTTAAGATGTATATGTAGGTACACTTAGTCCAGACATCATATATGTGCAGGTCAACAGAAAAAAATCACGTATATGTATACACACACTCCTACAAGAGGTAAAGGCCATATAGGTTGGAAAATCAAGGAATTTCAAGAGTAGATAATACTAGGGGTCAATACCATGGTATTATCCCACAACATTGAGTAGACTAACGACTAGTTGATCCCGCCCAAGAATACCACATGTCCTGAGTGCTTTTGGTCCGAGGTATTGAGAGAGGCCTAAAACTATATGAGGAGAAGATCATATGGCCAAAGTGTGAAAGTGAAATGTGCTTCTAGGGAATACTTCTATATGAAGTATATTTTATGTTACAGGGGCTATGTTGGTGATTTGATCTGAAATATTTTGTTCACCTTGAATTCAATGTCAGATCAAGAGCATGAGACCTGAAATGACCTATCATTGAATGATCTGATATTCGTTGGGCCAGATCTAATTTTGTACACCTATTTTAATCTTTAAATGTCATGATCTGCGTTTGTCTGAAGTCTAGAATAGCAACGAAGTTATGAGTTAATATTTGCAGATTTGCACACTAGTTCATCGCGGTAAAAGTGCAAGTACATGCAGGTTCTACTCTTCCAAGTAGCGTATATGATGAGAAAGCCTTTTCTTCAGGTCTGACTGATCTATTTGATCAATTTTGTTGTTTTACTGCCGTCTGTCAATGAAGCCTTCTTAGGTCTGAATGGAAAAATAAATGCATAAGGAGTTTGATATCTGATTCATTGATTGTATAAGTGATAAGGGTGATCTCTTCTACTTCCTATGTAAAGCTCTGTAAATTGATAGTAGATTTTCAGTATATTGGTGGTTGGTACAAACTTGATTCAAAAGTTTTATGTTTTAGTATTTTTGAAGGTATAGGCAGGTTTGATTAAAGGAAGTAGCATCTACACATAGGTTGGATTCAGTAAAGTAGTGTATACATTCTGATGTATGACTTTTGAGGTTGCAATTGATTCTGAATGATGATGCAGGTTTCTGGGTTCAGCATAGTCTTCTGGTAATAGTGATCTAACTGTTCAGATTAACTAATTATTTGTTGATACAGTTTGAAAGTTCTTATGAGTCCAGTATGAAAATTTGATGAATGAGGCCTTCATGTGTACTTTTGTGCACTAGGAGCACCCAGTCTGAAAAGCTATGAAACATGGTCCCTGGAGGAAGAGAGAAGGTCGTAGCCTTTTGTAGGCCGATGCCTATGTACTACTAAACACATTGGCTAGTGCAAGAGCTAGGGGGTTGTAGCTCCCTTCTAGTAGAAGCTAGAAAATGAGAGAAGGTTGTAGCCTTCTACAGGTGGGTTCCTACATACTGGTATGAGTCTGCACCAGTACAATATTGTAAACAGATTTTCTGATTATTAAAAGAAGATAGAGACAACAACAGCAAGTGGCTTTTACCCACATTGGGTTTCCACCTTAAATCTTGGTGTTCATGTATGTTGCTTATGTGTGATGGTTTAATCTATTTTTACTGCATTGTTTAGTAAGTTATTGATGCACTGGTTATCGATCAACACATGATAATATAACTAAATCACAAGTTCTTTGGGTATATGCTAGTTTCACTAATCACAGTAGCATGTACATGCTAGTTCACTTCACAGAGGTAGCGTATATAAATATGTTTGGGAAATGAAAAAATATTGATCTGATAATACTGATTCACCCCCACTCTTAGTATTATTTCTAGCATATTGTATCTAAATAGTACTCACATGTGATTGTGTTTTCTTTCGAACATAAAAGGTGATTTACAGGAAATATGTAGGCCTCTTTTTCTCCATGTGTGTGGACATAATTGATAATGAAATAGCTTATTTGGAGAGAATTCATTTACTTATTAAGATATTGGATATAATGATATTTCCCATATGGCAGGTAAAATGGGTACTGGCATATGAATTAGTGTTTTTTGCTAAAGAATGACTCTTTGTATTATGTTCATTTATCATGTACTAAAGTGAAATTTTACAATAGTGTTGGGTGACAATTTTGGCCCTCAAGTGAATGTTTAGGCTAAATCTAAAGCATTCAAAATATCACCTAGATTCTTATCCTAATGAACTCCCAGACCAACTTGGATATCTTGCTTCTCCTATCTACTGATTTTGACCTTCATGGGGTTGTTATTGAGGAATATAAAAACATCCTTCACTCTACCATCATGTTTTATATTAGTGCATCATGTGTTGTGTGTGGAGCATGATTGTTCAGAGGTCTTTGTTTGAGCCGGATGTATACCCCAGGAAGTTTGTACACCCCTCCACAAGGGGGGGGGGGGGGGTGCGGGGGGAACTTGTCCCCCCACGGGGTCTGGGGCGGCCGATACCCCCAGCTGGGGGGTCTGGGGGCCAGTGGTTCCCCAGCGGGGGTTGGGGGCAGCGCACCTCAAGCTAAAAACATATGTAAATTTGCCTTGTAAAATTATAGTAATTTCTAGTCAATCTGGGCCGTTCATTAGGCGGATGATCTGACGGTAGAACTTATGTTTAGTTTAAGGTTTTTTGCCCTAGAAGGAAACCACTCTCTTTGTATGAGGGAATTGTATTTGAGGCTTTGATAGATGTGTATTCTATGTGTGTGAGTGGAAAATAGAGAGGTGAGACTATGAGAGAAAACAGAGGATATTACAATGGATTTGTTGTAGGTTGTGTCTCTTCATTTTGCTGGATAATAGAAAGGAAGGACTGGCTGTTCAGGGTGGACGTAGCCCAAACTGGGTGAACCATGTAACTCTGTGTCTCTCTTGTTTTATGTGTTTTCTCTGTTTATATTTCTACAATATTTTATGTGTTCCATTGCTCTGTAATATATAATTTTCTAACATCATGTCGGGGAACACAATTGTATTACAATAATACATTAGATATCTATCTTCCTTTGTTGACGTGGATATAGTCCTTTGTATCAATAAAAGCATCCTAGAGAAGTAATATCAATTATTACTATTATGGAATTAAAATTGGAATCCATAAGCACAAGCATTGATCTTCTAGTCCTCAATAGTCAATGTGCTATATTATTTCCACTTTTGTCATCGTTACGCTCATACTGCATGAGTATTATATGTGTGATTTTTCTTAAACATTAAAGGGATTTGCATGATGATAGCTTTATGAGAAGTGATTACTTGGAGATGGTAATTCCATTATGTTGCTTCATTATTTTTTATCGGATGAGGTTATTCTATCCCTTTCAAATCAGTGGTAATAGATTATCCATTGGTTCTCTTTTTAGTGTGGCACATCTTTGGTTGATGGATCAACATGTTATTGGATATTTTCTTATGGTGCTTAAACTTTGCTTCATGTGACTATTCTTACCATCATGATGTTGTTATTTGTATGTTTCTTATTATGTTTAGAGAGTACTACACCTATGTTTGTGTATGATTGGTCTAATTCCCTAAGGGGTTGGCTATGGTGGTGATGATAAATAATTGGTTTATTAGTTAGAAGGGTACTGATGAGCCCGAAAAATGGGTAATTATATGGGCTCATTTAGCCTCCTAATTCGAATTAATCCACCATTATCATTAGTTTATTGCATGTTTTTTATTATATTTATGCTAATAGAGTGAATTAGGTTAGTCATTATGCCAAAAAGTCTAATGTGTACCTTATGCAGATTTTTGGTCAATTTTGCGACAAAATCAAATGTTTTAATGAGCACTTGGCAGCCAAATTCGTAGAAGAACAAGGGAGAGGATTTGTAGGAAGGTGTCCCGTTCATTTATGAGCCCTTACCTCAAATTCTCCACTAGCAGCTCGGACTTCAAGGGACACCACATCGATTATCACAAGGGCAGTCAAGCAAGGGCTAGAAAATTTGTTGTTAACTGTAAGTTTTGGCAGCCAAGTTCCTAAAGTTTAGGAGGACTGTTGGGGTCCTCAATTTGTATAAATAAGAAGGCTTAGCTCCTCATTTCAGTTAGTTCAATTTTAGTCAAATGTGAGTCAGTTTTTAGGTAGGGGTTAGTCAGATGCTAGTTAGATTTTAGCCAGTAGGTTAGCTCTGCATTTCAGCACATTTTCAAGCTTTTTCTCGTAGATATTTTCTGGGATGTAACTATTATTCTTTGATCAATAAAGATGAATCCAGCTTTGCACCAACTCTAATCTTTCTTAGGAGGTTGTAGCTCTTGGGTTTGGGCCCAACCCAAGTTCCCAATACCTCCTTTGTGTACTTTTATGTGTCTTTGCTGCATTCTTAGAATAGAATCTATTATATAGGTTAAAATCTTGTTTTGTTACTTAGGTTGCTTTTGGTGATTAAAATAGCCTGTCATGCATCAGGTTGATTTGAAAGTTTGAGTACAGAAAAGATCTTCAGAAAAGGCCATCAAGAAACCCTTGATCTCACCTCTCCCTCCTTGGGACCATGAGTTGAGACCAAGGCATACTTGCTACCACAAAAACATCGTTTTGCTTTTCAATGCAACTACAAATGTTGGATTTTAGATGGAAAAGTTGATACCAGTTATTCCTGCATATTTAGATCTATTCTTGCTTAGGTTTCCATAATTTTCTTGCATCATTTACTGTTCACAACTTGTTGTTCATCATGATTCTGGTTTCTAGGTCAAATTAGGTCACAATAGATAGAGCTATGATTTTTTAGTCTTTCTTTGATCAGTTTCGAGATATTGTGTGTAGATCACCTATAATCCATCCCTGCCTATCCTTCCTCCATCATACGACCTGATCCAAACCCTAATGGAAGATTCCTTCCCTTCTTTTGCACATTTTCCCACTTTTCCCTAATTTCTACATTTCTGTGCATCATTGCTCCCTCCATCCTTGAACAAATCCAATCACCTTAATCACTCCTTAGCCTCATTTACCAGGTCCTAGACCCCTTAACACCTTCATTGAACCTCCATTCCAACTCCTATATCTTTCTTCCACCATTAGCCCTTCAAAATTCCTTTTCAGAACATCCTGTAGAAGCTACAGAACATCTTGTAGAAGCTATAATACATCCTGTAGAACCCCTGCAGACTTCCTGTAGAAGCTCACGAAAGCGGTTTCTTGAGATCCAATCACTATGAAACTCTCTGGAATAGTGCTAAGGACCCCTTAGGCCCTCTTGTCACCTTCCCAACCTTCCACAAGAGCTTACTCCATTTCATTTCATCAACAACCTGTGCACAGTTAAAACACATGCATAATAATTCTGTAAAATTACTCAAAAATGCAAAAAGATGTTTTTTTTCCATATTTTATTGTAGAAGTAGCTTAGTCACATGCATTTTACCTTTCTAAAAGTCAATGGCATCTATTTCCACCACTTTCATCCCTTTTATTGCACCAGTAGGGTTAGTTGGTAAGACTAGGGTTTGCTAGGGTTTCCATTTCCTTTCAGCTTTCAGCTTCTTTCTCCAAGTAGACTAGCCTCTTTTGAGTTAGCCTTCATCCAGCAAAATTAAAAGCTTCTTCTAAGAGCTCATAGGGGTTGGCTTAAGCTCCTAGAAGAGTTGTGCCAGTTGATCAAGTGATAGCTGCGGCAAGAGCTAGTACTTGTGCATATAGCACCGTCGCTTCCAAGTTTGTTACGAACTACCGGGTTGATAAGAGTAAAGAAGGGAGTCCTCGGAGTTGCAGCATTATTGTTGCAATACTAGGGCCCACCATCTTTTTGGCGTCGTTGCCGAGGAAGCGTCAAAGTATAGGTGATTGCTGCTTTTCTTCTATTTTATACTACAGCCTTCTGCTAAGTAGTTTATTTCATTTCCATTCTGCAATTTCATTTGTGCAAAAGTAGATTAGACATCTCCTGCTTTCATTTCATTTCAGCAAGCGTAGATTAGATATTTCCCTCTTTCATAGATTAGAATTTCAATTCTACAAGCATAGATTAGCATTTCAATTCCACAATTTCAATTCTACAAGAGTAGATTAGCATTTCAATTCTGTAATTTCCATTCTGCAAGCGTAGCTTAGCATTTCATTTCTCAAATTTCATTTCAACAACATAGATTAGTCATTTCCTACTTTCATTTCAATTCCGCATTTTCATTTCAGCAAGATAGATTTTAGTTAGTTGCAGTTCAATCTATTTGAGTTTTGCAAGTAAAAGCAAAAAAAAACAAAAATCAACCAAAAGGATTTCCTGTCATGCCTTGTAGGAGTAGAAATAATTTAGAAAAATGTTTGCACAACACCCCCACTGCTTCAGACAGCCAACCTTCTCTCTTCTTCGATGGCTATGATTAAGAAGAACCCCTAGGTGGACAACAAGACATATTTTGTGGAACTTGTAGGGGAGAACAAGAAGAAAACATTCCTCTGGGGCAAATGGATGTAAACAGAAATGTTGGGAGAAGTACCTTACCCAAAAATGAATTTTCAAATCAGATGGAAGATTTCAAGAGCGAGGTGAGGTAGTTTCTTTCCATGCAACTGGATACCTTACCGATCCAAAGGAAGAAAGAGGAAGCCAAGAGGGCTTTGGACATCTTTTGTCCTAGGTGCACTAGAAAGCATCCTACGAATTAATGTCCATTGCACTCCATAGAAGTGTGTTTTGTGTATGAAAAGGACCATCCTACAGATCAGTGCCCTTCCTTACCCAGAATCAAAGCTACATATCAGAGGGCTAAAGGAGCCACTGAACCACTCTGTTATATGAACCAAAGGAGGCCACATGGACCCATACCTTACCAGCAGGGAATGTAAGGGACATCTCTGACCTATTACGACCCCTATCAAGCCACATTCATGCCTGCTTGGGGTCCCCTTACTCATCCTTCCTAGTCCAAACCTCCTCCTTGGTCCTTCACATCTCCATATTATGCCCAACCAGCTACTCATCCATTTCACCCCTACACTCAGCCACAACCTCAGTGGAATGCACCTCATCAAGGGTGGTGGCCCGAGTACAACACTCCTCCTGCTCCTTTTTCTCCACCACCTGCTCAACCACAACCATCGCCTGCTGCTCCACCAAGATAGCCCCAAATGCCTGCTCAACCGAACTCGAACCCAAATAACAGGCAGGCTCAACAAGTATATAGTGGGAAACCACCTGCCCAACCACAACCCCATCCACATCCATCTCAAAAGTACACCTCCACTCAACTACCCGTACCACCATTTCTAAACCCACACATTGGAGTAGCTCAACCCAATTACAATGTGGAGGCACAACATTTCCAAACAACTCCTTTTGAGCTCAATGATATTCACCATAGCTCAGGAAGAGTATTGCAAGAAAGAGATTATATTGACAGCATTGAAGGACCACATCCAACAAAAGAAGATTCAAAACACGAGATCAAAGAACCATGGGCTGCACTTGATGAAGAGAAGACATCAGAATCAGTGATAGAGAGAGGTCCCTCATGGTAACCATCAAATCCTCCATGTATTCAATAGAAAAATCAACAAAAAGAGGAAGATGAGAAGGTCATGATAGAAGAAGATATGGAGAATTATCTAGATCAGCAAAAGGACCAAGGATATCAGAGCTATATTCAAATATGGTTTCAGAAAGTCACTAAGTTGCAACAATACTCTCTTCCTCAGCTATGCTTAATCCCTTCAAAGTCAAATCATTTGGTCTCTGAAATCCGGATAGCTATCAAAGCATGCATTTCAAGCCTCCACATCATTTTGTCTCTAATCTCGATGTGCACATGGCTCCATTGGAAGTATTATTATACTTGAAAATGATTTTGTTTTTCAAGTAGGGTTGGGTAGAAGAAAAAGAAAAAGAAAAAAATGAAAAATAAGAGGAAAATAAAAATGTAAGGTGAAAACCTCCTCGGAGGTGCCTCAAATTGGCTCTTTGATCGAAAACCTCTATGAGGCGGTCAATGGGTTGGAAAGAAGAGAAAAGAAAAAAATAATAAGATCCCTGGGTGAAAACCTCCTTTGGAGGTGCCCAAGGCAGGCAATTAGGGTGAAAACCTCCATGAGGTGCCCTAGTTGTTTTCAAAAAGAAAAAAAGAGAAAAAAAAGGAGAAAAGAGAAAAAGAAAAATAAACCTAATTTCTGTTGAATAATTGTAGGGTGTAGGAAGGACATTGCAGGTTAGGAGAATCACAAAAAACCGAGACAAAGGTTAGCACCAGGCTGCAAGGCTCCCTCACAATCCATTCCTCCATGACCACCACCCTTTCCCAATATTTGGTCTCATTCAGACTAAGATTTCACCTTCTACAGGAAGTTTTGTGTCTTCTACATGAAGTTCTGTGTCTTCTACAGGAAGCCTTCCAACAAGCCAAAATCAATCTCGGAAGAGGACCCGAAGGTTGAGAATCTGTCTATTAGGCCTATAAACATTCTTGTTTCCATCCCTCACCCTTCTCCATAATTTTCCACCTCATTATGCTTCTTTTATGAAACCGTGTTTTCTACAGGAAGTTCCTATAGAAATTACAGAAAGCTAGAAGTGGATTTTAAAAAGTAGTTTGGCAAACATGATAGATTGATAAACGGTTCATAAATCATCTTGCAATCGTCAAACCCTTCTTCCATCATCTTCATGCCTGCATCACAACCCAAGCTCATTTTTTGTTACTGTGCAAAAGACCTGCAGAATGCTTTGAAACAAAAATACATAGAACAGAAATTTGTTTTTTCCCTAACTTGAAAACCATGCATCCATTTACAAAACTATTTTATGGGGAGTTGTATAGGGATGATGGCAACATGGCCGAGAAATTTCAGCCAATTCCAGTGCATGGTTTCCAAGAAATCAGCGTCCATAACCTTCAACCATTTTTGCATTTTCTCCATATCTGTGCATCCATTTCAAATATTCTTTCATGGGGAGATGCATATAGGTGATAGTAACCGGCCCAAGCAGTTTCGGCCAATTCCAATGCATGATTTTCGAGAAATTGACCTCGGTCACCTTCAACTATTTTCAATTTTTCTCGAAATATTTACATCCATTGACCACAAATTTGCTATGGGAGGTGCATAATGATGATAAAAAGATGCTAAAAAAGGTTCAGGTCAATTCGATCTATCGTTTGGGAGCTATGGAGAAAACAAGTTGTCATCCTGCAAAAATCTAGCATCATGAGCTTGAGGGTGCAAATCTAAACGTTGAAACAAACTCTTGCAACTTAGATCCAGCCAGAGGATACCTGCACAAGAAAAATAGCCACGTATCAACAAGCAAACTAGCATGCATCTACAAGAACAAAGGCATGTAGCAGAAGGAAAGGCCATAACACCTCACAGCAAATGCATTCGACTTCCAGGTACGTGACTAAACCCATTCCTCTATTGCATGAATGTAATTTAAGAACTGTGTGAACAATGAGATGGTTGTGATTAAACAAGATCGGTGGCCAGCTAACTGACCACCCTCATCTAGTTCAAACAGTCCTCGGTGGGTGCAGTGGACACGTGTGCTCATCCATCTTAGGAAGGAAACTGAAAACAGGTAGTGGTGGCTATTTAAACTCCAACGTAATTGATGGAAGTGATCACATGCAGAGAACATATAGTTCATAATAACAGTGTATTGGGGACCAACAGTTTGCATCGGGTCAACGTGCACTTGGCCAGCTCACCCTCCATCAACGGAAGTCTCCATGAACAGCCAATCGAACTCATCTTTGAAATACTCTCACGACCATTGCTTCCATTTTATCATCGTCCCTGCAGATGCAACAAGCTCCATACCACCTCCATAGCAGCGAACCAGTCTTTCTTATTCATTTTTCCCAAACCCTCCTACTTATCGGGCTCTACAGGAAGCACAGTTTCATTCTACGGGAAACGAGAGCCTTCTACAGGAAGGCTTCTACAGGAAAGGCTGAAAATAGCCCTACAGAAAGAAAACCCAGGATTTTCGGCAAATTTCAAGCTAAAAACGAGGTAGGCTCTAAAAAACTCCTCTATGCATGATGTGTTTGTGCAAGGTGGTGAATTGAACGACATCATATTGGAAAATTAGAGAAAAATCTGCCTGTGTATTGGCAGTAAAATGTTTTCCTGTGTATTGCACTGAGTGTCCCAGTTTTTTTGCATCAAAATTCTCCTTGACGTTTCCTTTAAAAGAAAAAAAAAATCTCTGTAGGGAAGATATATGAAGCTGTGGAGGCCAGCCTGTGTGTGTAAAAAAAATTTGAATTCGCATATCTGTCTGTGTGCTGAGAAGAAAACTTGATCTCTGTGCTCTGCTTGTAAAAACAAAATTCTTCCCTTCATAAGCAAACAATCGAGTTCTGGATGGCAGTAGTCTTAAAACAAAGGAATTGTTGCTAGTTGATATTGGACACATGATAAATTCCTTCTTGGGTTTAGGGGAAACCAAATTCAATATCCATTATTTCAGATTGACTATTTGGTTGCCTGCGTATTTCCTTTTTTTATTAAAACATAAAAAGGGCACTCTCACCATGCCAAGAGGATTCATAAGGGGAGAACATAGTGAAGAAGGTGAGAAAATCAATGGTGAAGGAACATAGGACATTCAAGCACAGAAAGAACAGAAAGAAAAAGGGGAAATGGGCCAAATTACTAAGCCTAAAACAGAGGAAGAAACAACAGCAAAAACACCAAGGGAAAAGAGGATGCATAGTAGGACAGAGAAGTCCAAAAAAGCCCAAATGAAGGCTACCACAGCCAAATCAGGCACACAAAAACAAAAGGAAAAGACATACCTTGAGATTTTAGCAACACACACAGAAACACTTGACGCTAAGAGATAGATTAGTTGCTTAGAGGACGAACAACACTTTCAGTAGGGGGTGATGATGAGCCCCAAAAATGGGTAATTATATGGGCTCATTGAGCCTCATAATTCGACTTAATCCACTATTCTCATTATTTTTTTACATGTTTTTTATTATATTTATGCTAATAGAGTGAATTGGGTTAGTCATTATGCCAAAAAGTCTAATGTGTGCCTTATGCAGATTTTTGGTCAATTTTGACACAAAATCAAAGGTTTTAATGAGCACTTGGCAGCCAAATTTGTGGAAGAACAAGGGAGAGTATTTGTAGGAAGGTGTCCCCTTCATTTATGAGCCCTTACCTCAAATTCTCCACCAACAACTCAGAGTTCAAGGGCCACCACATCGATTATCACAAGGGCAACTGAGCAAGGGCTAGTAAAGTTGTTGTTAACTGCAAGTTTTGGCAGCCGAATTCCTAAAGTTTAGGAGGACTATTGGGGTCCTCAATTTGTATAAATATGAAGGCTTAGGGCCTCATTTAATTTAGTTCAGTTTTAGTCATATGTGAGTCAGTTTTTAGGCAGCGGTTAGTCAGATGTTAGTTAGATTTTAACTAGTAGGTTAGCTTTGCATTTCAACACATTTTCAAGCTTTTTCTCGTAGACAGTTTCTGGGATGTAACTATTATTCTTTGATCAATAAGGATGAATCTAGCTTTGCACCAGCTCTAATCTTTCTTAGGAGGTTGTAGCTCTTGGGGTTGGACCTAACCCAAGTGCCCAGTACTTCCTTTGCGTACTTTTATGTGTCTTTGTTGCATTCTTAGAATGAAATCTGTTATTTAGGTTAAAATCTTGTTTTGTTACTTAGGTTTCTTTTGATGATTAAAATAGGTTGTCATGCTTCAGGTTGATTTGATAGTTTGAGTACAGAAAATATCTTCAGAAAAGGCCATCAAGCAACCCTTGATATCACGTCTCCTTTCTTGGGACAATGAGCTGAGACCAAGGCATACTTTCTGCCACAAAAACATCATTTTGCTTTTCAATGCAATTGCAAGTGTTGGATTTTTACATGGAAAAGTTGATACCAGTTATGCCTACATATTTAGATCTATTCTTGCTTAGGTTTCCATAATTGTCTTGCATGATTTATTTTTCACAACCTTTTGTTCATCATGATTCTGGTTTCTAGGTCAAATTAGGTCATAGTAGATAGAGCTATGATTTTTTAGTCTTTCTTTGATCAATTTGAAGAGATTGTGTGCAGATCACCTGTAATCCATCCCTGCCTACCCTTCCTCCATCATATGACCTGCTCCAACCCCTAATCCGAGACTCCTTCCCTTCATTTGCACATTTTCCCACTTTGCCCTAATTTCTACATTCTTGTGCATCATTGCTCCCTCCATCCTTGAACAAATCCAATCACCTTAATCACTCCTTAGCCTCATTTACTAGGTCCTAGACCCCTTAACACCCTCATTGAACCTCCATTCCCACTCCTCCACCTTTCTTCAACCATTAGCCCTTCAAAATTCCTTTTCGGAGCATCCTATAGATGTTACAAAACATCCTGTAGAAGCTACAGTACATCCTGTAGAACCCTGCAGACTTCTTGTAGAAGCTCACGAAAGTAGTTTCTTGAGATCCAATCATTTTGAAACTGTTTGGAAGGGTCCTAGGGACCCCTTAGGCCCTCTTCTCACCTTTCCAACCTTCCGCAAGAGCCTACTCCATTTCCTTTCATCAACAACCTCTGCACAGTAAAAAATAGTTAAAACACATGCATACTAATTCTGTAAAATTACTCAAAAGTGCAAAAATAATATTTTTCCAGATTTTATTGTAGAAGTAGCTTAGTCACATGCATTTTACCTTTCTAAAAGTGAATGGCATCCATTTCCACCACTTTCATTCATTTTCTTGCACGAGTAGGGTTAGTCGATAAGACTAGGGTTTGCTAGGGCTTGCATTTCCTTTCAACTTTCAGCTTCTTTCTGCAAGTAAACTAGCCTCTTTTGAGTTAGCCTTCATCCATCACAGTTAAAAGCTTCTTCTAAGAGCTGATAGAAGTTGGCTTAAGCTCCTAGCAGACTTGTGCCAGCTGATCAGGTGACAGTCGTGGCAAGAGCTAGTACTTGTGCATATAGCATCGTCGCTTCGAAGTTTGTTACAAACTACTGGGTTGATAAAAGTAAAGAAGGGAGTCCAGGAGTTGCAGCATTATTGCTGCAATACTGAGGCCCACCAAGTACATTTCACATTTTCCCCTTCTCTTATGTTGTTAATCATCACTTGGCACTTGGCAAGACCTAGGTGGCATGATATTTGATCAATTTGTTTGTTGAGGTCCCGTAGAAATTATTGATATATTTCCTTTGGTCATCACATGTTGGCAAGGATGGGATCACATTTGAGGAAAGTGTTTGGCACATTCCACCTTATTCTATTGCTTTATTATTGGGGTTGTATTGGCACATGTGGAAAAACATAGTATTATTTTGGTGAAGGAAATCCCTTTTCATACCTTCATGGGCACATACTTTACAACTTGTAATATATCTTAAACATTATATGGTACAATCCTACACTTGAGTTGAGATACCCATACATATGGTTCACCTCACTCTTTATTCATAACATATTTTTGTGCACAGAAAGAATATCATATCCATTACGGTTGTATATGAATCTTTTATGGAGTCATGTGTAAACATGCCTAGCCCATGAGTTATGAAGCATATACTATTTATCACTTGGTATATCCACCTTTTAATATTATGGAGTTTCCACTATGATGTCATGGGTCCAAATGTTCACATATTGTCATAGTTATGGATGCATATAGTATGTTATAGAGTTTTTTTTATTTCTTGGCACATGGATCCATCAAGTTATAGTTGTTCATGTGAACGGAGTTGTGTCTTTGAGTTGTGGGTTGATATGTTGTGGGTTCATCTTTCCATTACTTAGCCCATGATCTTTAAGGAGGAAGTGTGACACTTTTTTTTTATCTAGAATTCCTCTTGAAGGTGTACCAAAAGAGACTACTTTACGTTGTGGATGATGAACAACCATAACAATATAAATGGTTGTTAAACAATGCAGATCTACAACAAATGATAGAAAAAAACCGACAAACCCTGATCTATGCAATGGAAATAGTTAAACAATGAAATGGAATAGTAAAAGAAGCACAAATAACTGTAATGATCCAATGGAAACTAGATATATAAAGAATATATTTTATTAAACAACACTCGTGAAAGGAACAAATAATGTTACCATTCCCCTTCTATGGGATGGGTTCTTGGCTATCCTCAATGTCTTGAGCTTTTGTAGAGTCTCTCTCCTCTATAATGTGTAAATCCCAACAAACAAAATGTTTGACCCTAATGAGAACTCAAATGAAAAAGAAGATGATGTGTGACAATGATAATAATCAGAGCTACAACAATGAGTGCAAACATGGAAATGATCAAAAGTGAAGAATGAATGTAAAAACCTTCTTATTTATAACAAAATATTAGGTTATCCTCGAATAATGAGCAATAATAAAATATTATTAACTCCATTCTAGAATTAACCATTTGGAATATTTTATTATATTTGGTTTGGAGGGAAAACGTATATAAACTTTTATTTAGAAATAATAAAGAAATAGATGTTTTATTTATCATCTCAAGAAATATGGTTAAGGAATAATAAACAAATAATGATTTAGTTAAGTATTCCTAGGGGATTTAGTCAAACTTGGCAAGTAATATTAACTAATTAGTGATTAGTTAATTATTCCTATAGAAAAATAAGATAATTAATGGTTTATCTATTTATTTCTCATAACTCGGTCAAATATGACAAGGATTACTAGTTAAACAATGGCTTAATTAATTATTCCTAGAAGAGAATTAAATAAATAGTGATTTATTTAATTGTTCTTCATGGGTTTAATTATAAATGACTACACAAATGTGGTTTATTAAGTAATTTCTCACACTGAAAGCAATTTTACTATGGTAAAATTGGCCCTACATGGTGTACTTCGACCCATCTAGTAAATTGTGGCTACATGATCATTTTTTGGTCATAGCAATTTTAATTTAATGGATCTTGATTTTTTTTTGTTGACCCGTTGAGCCTATATAATGATTGATTAACTTGTTGCGTGTATGAGGAGTATCACATGAATCTGCCTAGAATTGGATCCATTTTTTTGTTGGTGTTTTGGGTCCCTCTTCACACTCAAGTGGGTAAATATATTATTTTGACATAGTTGGCTTGTCTAATGGATTTGGTTACATAAGAACATTTTTTAATTTATTTTCCTTTGATATTTTATTCATTCTTATAGAGGAAGTAAGTGGATCTCAACAATGAATTGCTATTTCTAGTAAGGAAGTTGTTGACAGGGTTATTTTATTGTATTCCTTGGAGAACTAGTCGATATAGCAAAATTGTTACTTTTTTATGTTGATGTGTTCCAAAAGGTTAAATATTAAGCTCCTAAGGTGTTCTTTTCTATGGTGATGTTTTATTTTCTTTGTTTATACAAGTCCTCTTGCCACATAATGGCCACTATCGCCAACAAAGGAAAAGTTGTTCAAGTTTCTTGTTTTTCTAGAAAAAAATGGCAATGACATTGCTAACGTTGAGGTATCTATCATATAAATCCTTTATAATATACTTTATTTTGTATTCCACTATTCATCGTCCTTCATGCCTTACACTTTGAGTTGTATATTTTTTCATTTCTAGAAGAACAACTCAATATTGATGGTAAAATGGAGGAATTGAAGAAAGAGGAGAACAATAGCACTAGAGTGATTCCCCGTAAAGCCAATATCTCACATGAGATCCAGACTGATGGTCAAGTCTTTAGAGTTGGTGAATTCAATTGCAATTCCATGGAAACACAATGTTAATGTTTTAAAGTGATGAAACAATATTTCATATGTAAACTGTAGTCCAACCAATATTAAGTTCGAAACACATATTGTAATACATGACATTTCATATAATATAATTTATGTGGTTGAAATTATTTATAGTTATAATTGATATTATTTAGCTTTGCTATTAACATATGTAACTTTATATTTTCATATTAGATGAACATGCACATTGTATGACATTTTTTTAATTTGGTCACACAATCATACTAATTAATTTATGTTGATTAATAATGAACACATACAATCAATTTAAAACTACTAAATTAGTAGTCTATATTGATTCAAGATGAGCACAAATAAAATGAATATACAATGACTAAATTAGTCATTTATCATGATTATTAATGAAAGTAAACAAAATTAATATAAACTACTAAATCATTCGTTTATATAATGAATATGAAACTACCAAAAAAAGATAAATTAGTATTGTAAATGATAAATTTGTGATTATAAATGACGACCAAATTTTGCATATATATGACTATTACTAGCTAATTTACAGTATCTTATAACACGATGAAAAGTTACTCATATTTATTTGGTCATTAATTGGTTTCAAATGAAGACTAAATTTTTCATATATATAACTATTAGTCATTAATTTAGCGTATCTTATAACATGACCAACATTTTGATCATATTTCTTCAGTCATTAATTGGTTGTATAGGAAAATCATATAGTAGTATATTATATTGTGTATTTGGTCATTAATTGTGGAAATTAATGACTAATTATACTACTAGATGATAAATTTGAGACAACGAATTAACAACTAAGCTAAATACTACTAAAATTTGGTTTCGTTATAAGATACTATAAATTAGCGACTATTAATCACTGACTGAAAAATGGTCGTTTATATGCAAATTTTAGTCATTTTTTTAGTAACTAATTAGCTATTTTGTACTAGTGACTTGATCATGTTCTTGACATGGGAGGAAGATGGCCATATGCACAAATGTATTCCTCCCCTTGGCATAGATAAACGCTAGGGTTTGAGTTTGAAATTCATCAAATTGGGGGCAAATTGGTTAAAAAACCTTGAAATTCGATCAATTTTGATTTTCAAGCAAAAAAATGTGTTGAATGCAGTGACACATACTGCAGAGACCATGAATCCATTTAAGAGATTTTATGGAAGAGGAAACTTGATAACTTTGAAATGATAAGTATGTTGAAATTCATATAAAAGTCTATAACCACCCTGGTGAAAATTTCATGTAAGAAAAGTTAAAAATAATAACCACAAATGAATGGGACACGTATTCCAAGATGACTGTTGGCTAAGATATCTTAGGGGGTGTCCATTTGGTTGTTTATGGCTGAGGTAATTGAAAAAGAATATGGCTAAGGCTTTGGAAAGGAAAAATGGCATGTTTGGAACGTTTGTTTATGAAAATAGTGGAAATTATGAGAAAAAGGAGGTGAAAGGTCACAGGTTGCATGTGAGGAGGAAAATGAAAGAAAATAATGGAAAATGATGACAATAGAGGCCTTAATCATAAAAAGGATTATGAGGATCAGTTGGAAACCTTTTGTCAGTTTAGATTTGGATATCTTTCATTATTCTCTCTCTCTCTCTCTCTATCATACTCTTGGACACTTAGAGTTTTCATGGAGCACTTTGGCATTAGAGCAAGAAAGGAAAAGAAGGTAAGAGGAAGCAAAGTTCAAGCAAGGAAAGGCAGGATCAAGTAGCTGCAGTAGGCTCCATTGTGGGTATCCAATTGCATGTGTATTTTCCTTGCTATATTTGACATGCATGGGATTTCATGTGTTTCATTTCTACCATGGCAAGGGCTTTTACGGGTGTGACAATATTTTTAGCCTAGGCTTGCCATTTCCTGATATATTTGATGAGGTGGGTTCAATCGTTCAGTTTATGTGGGATAGCCACACTAGATTCAAAGCTAAGTCGGGAGGATCTTCAAATTGAAAAATACATGGTATAGTGCTCCCTGTACCGGAATGAGGGTGAATGAAGTCACTGACCTAGTAACTATTGAACCAGACTGTGCATTGTGGTAAAGCCAGATTGTGTACCTTGGTGGGCCTAGGAGTCCTTGTCGATGCATGACAGGATATACGGTAAAGCCAAGAGGTGGATTTTCTCTTCGTTGGGCCTAGTGATTCTGGGATGAAATCCATGGTAAAGCCTAGAGAGTATGTATTGGTGTAGGGCCTAGTGATCCCTGGATTGGACCGCGGATGCACGGGAAAGCCTGATAGAATAAGAGGCACTCAAATTCCCAATAGTGTAGGTATAAAAATCCATGGCATCCATATTGATTAGTGTTTTTTGATGTGTTCTATGAGTCCCACATTCATGCTTGGAATATGGCATGGGGGTGATTGGCTAAAGAGAGACATGGCTCAAGCAATCTATGGTCAGGTGGAATGTGGTAGTCCCATCTCTGGTTGCTTCATTGTATCCATTAATGAGAAATTCATTTCCTTGATTTTCATGTCTAAATGTACTGGTGTATATATGGATTTGGATGGTTGATATGTTTATTGTATTTTTGTTCCTATTATGCTGGTTATATGCACATTTTATGGTATTAGTTATGTATGGCTCTTAGCATGTTTTTACTTGTATATGAATGGATAATGTGCCTATGAACTAATAGATAAATATGAAGCAAATGACATGACAGAACAATGGTTTATAGCGATACTCAGATAAGTATGATAACCCTACACTTAATTTTGGTGTTTACACCTATAGGTTACATGTCGATGATATGTTTGAAAAAATGCCTATCATGGCTAGTAGGGGTCTAGTTAAGGTCTTCTTGAGCTTACTCCTTTTGCATCATCGTTTCCTTCTAACTTTCTTGATTTCAAGATTTCATTCCATTTTGGGTAGTGGCCCAGGCTCTAGGCCTGAAAAAGTGGCTTAAATGCCCAAGTCGATGGAATAAAACTAGAAATTGTAGTCCAAATATGCTGGCATGCAGGCCTATGAGACTGACTTTAGGTCTCTGGATGCTCTCTTTCCCATAACATGTGAACGATTGGCCTTAGAGATCTAGAACAAGAGTGAGACAAAGGGACATGTTGTCTCAGGGGCTGACTTATCTCCTAAGGGTTCGATTGAAGATGTTGGATGACTAAGTGTGATGTTCCGTCAACTTCACTTTCTTAAAGATACCTAGGAGGTTGAATCTAATCATAGTATCCTCTCGTCTCATGTTTACCCCATGTTGACGGTGCTAGACCCACCAACATTCAGGGGATCTCCTCAGTATGAAGTCCCAACTAGACCTCAGAACATTTGGTGTAGGAGTCCCATCTGGTATGATGGACAGGTTTCCATTATCTTAGAGAGTTTCCTTAGCTCTTCTTGTTCAAAAAATGAGAGTGTTATGCTTGTAGTTCCAAGAAAGGGAGGTGAGTATGCCTGGCGAGTTTGTAATGTAACTTTGTTTTTGGGTTCTCTTGCTGTAAGGAAGAGGGTAAAAGTCAGCCTCTAGATGAGAGGTAGTAGTATCATCCAAGGAGAGACTTATGTGAAACAACAAGGGTTTGTCAAGCATCGAGCGGAAGAGTCTGCAGTCGATGCAACAGTCATTAAAACCAAAGTGCAATGGAAAACACGTACACCATCCAGCGGAGTAGTTGACATGAGGGTGATAGTCGTTAAAACCAAGAAAACCCAAGAATGTTTTGTCTAGTATCTAACGGAGTAGTCCAAATGGATGAGATAATTGTGATAAACAATAAAATACATATTCAACAATTTAAGTACTAAAATAATCAAAGTAGTTCAACTATCTAAGTATAGGTTAAGCCAACATGCATTACAAATTTTTAAAGAATAGTCTTACAAATGGATACAACACATGCGTAAAAATGTGTTGGGCTGATGCAATCTTATGAATTAATCAAAAATTCCAAGAGACATATGCACACCATATATCACTAGCCCTAGTAGTGGGACATTGGAGCCACTCCTCACTCCTCAAAGAATATACTATAGAATCTCAAGGCTGTGAGAGGAGCCAAGGTGAAAATTACTTTGCTCATACAATGATGGGGTATATATAGCCAAGGGGGATACTTGACCCTTGTGACTCTTTGACTTCCCTCATGACTATTTCACTTCCTATGACCATTCAACTTACATGAACCTTCAACATCATATGTGTATCTCTTTCACATTACATTACATTTGATTACAACAAGTATGGACCATAATAGTGATGTTGCCAAGACAACTCATGACTAACATGTATTGGCTCACTATGGTGTCATGTCGAGATGCTATGATGTTGAGTGATGGGAGTGCTCTCAGTGTATCATGTCTTCACCTCGACATGGAAAAGTGTGCAGGGTCTTCGATGGTCTTGGTCTTTACTTGATGGTGCATGTGTTTTGTCCCATTCTCTTGTTGCTCGATGTGCTTCGTATGTTTGCTGAAATGCGAGAAATTCTTCTAGCATGCACTCCTTCTTCATCCCATTCATCATCACACCATGTTTCATCGATGCACTTATTCGTGCAATCACTCATGAAGAGACCACATGAAATCAAAAAATCTCCTAGTCTACCATGATGCGTTGTTTTCCGTTTCAGGTGAAGGAGACTGAGAGGGAGGAAGGTACTGAAACTGTGTAGGGCATAGGTCAGGCTGGGATGAGAGGCTCTGGAGCACTATCAGGAAAAACTACTCAGTTGTCACTAGGAGGCAGATTTGCGAAATCTAGGATAACATTGACAATTGCAAGGTAGAACCCAACTAGGAAGAACTGCCCAGTTCATGGGAGGAAGACAGGAAGGGTTTTGGGAGGAACTACTAGGTAATTCTGCATATTTTTTAGGATGAGGACTCACTAGGTCATCCAAGGTCTAGCTAGGAATCTACATAGTTTCTATGAGGAATACAAAGCGAGTGGTAGGAGGCATTGGCAAACATTTCTGCATAGTTTGCATGATCCAGAATGGATCATATTGTGGGGAGTTATTGGTCACAACTGCGTAATTTTGAGGGAAAGTATCGGATAAGGAGCAGGGACCTCCCAAACACAGTTGTGTAGTTTCTGGGATGAGTGTATAGTGGGGCATGAGGGAGAATTCTAGTCAAATGTGTGCAATATTTATAGATAGAACAGAGAAAGCTAGCAAAGGGGGGCCTATGAGTCAGATCTGCACAATTTCTTGGAACAGTGTAGTACCAAGTATTAGCGGCCTAACTCACATGACTGCGCAATTTCTACAGGTAGTGTAGGGCAGGAAGCTCGGAATGTCTATGCAATTCTGAAGAGTAGTGAAGCTTGGGGTCACCATGTAGTTCAGGTTTCTTGTAGACCAGAGGGAGGATTAATGAGTGATCTTGCAAGAAGCAGGGATTGGATCGGAATTGGAGACAACTTGTGTGTAGTTGTGGGAGACAATCATCTTGCTCACTTCCAGGAATGCGAAGTACAAGCTGCCCTGGAGGACAGGCTCAAGCTTTGTGCAGTTTTGGGTAGCAGAGCAGGATCACTGAGACTTGAAACTACACAATGCAGCTCAGTCGGGGTCTTGTTTAAGGACAGTTGTCTGGTCGAAAGATTTTTCGAAAAATGGTTGTTTGAGAGAAAGTGAACTTGTACATACATGAAATTGTGATCAAAGACTTAACATGACTCGATGATAAGACTCCTAAAACTAACAAGACAAACATGTGCTTAGTGAGACCGTCTTAAAGGTTATGAGCGATAAGTGATACACTTGAGGTAGATCTTTGAATGAACGTGACGAAACTTGCGTGAAAATGCTTACAAATTTGTGTGTGAGTATGACTAATGTTCACAAAGTGAAAGCAACTCATGCACATAAAGACAAACTTTCAAAATTGCGAGAATAGGATCGGAAGCATGACATAACAATCAACATGCCAAAAGACGACCGCTCGTCGATCAAGAAAAAAGGGTGTAAAGACTCGACAAGAGCTCATGGAATGAGCTCGGGTGCTCGCAACCATCAGGGAAAAAGCCAAGGAAGTCTCCAAAATTTGGATGCAAGCCAAAATTTTGGAGGGTGTTGTAGCCGCTACAACACTTGGTGACTCACTCGTTGAATACCAGCTTCTATGTTTTAGTTCATTTTCAGCACAAGGCCTTGGCCTTTAAGGGAGTATTGATCTATTGTGTAGGTTACTTTAGTTTCCCCACTTACCCCATGTACATACATGGTTCATCTTGTACTAGCTCAGTAAAAGGAAACAAAAGATTCAGCTAGATCACAATTTTTCAAAATCGAGAATGGTATTTTGGATCATGAGCTTAAGATTTTTAGAGTATAATTTTTCATCTTTGGTATTGCTACACTGCTAGTAGGCCTGGACAGTGCCCTGGGAAAGTCACGTAAGAACACAAATATTTCTCCACTACCAGGGAGCCTTGTAAGTACCCCAATGGAGTTTCATACTTCACCTCTCTGCAAAGGAAGCCTTTTTCTTCTTTCACCTTTGTATTTTTTCTTGGAAGAGAATTGTACATAGGAACTTATTTATTTTCAAGCGGAAGAGGAATCCCAACTTATTGAGTGCAAAAGATGTTGTTACTTTAGAGAAGCATGTAAGACATCTAATTTAGGTTTTCTCGTTTAGATTTTTCCCTTGTTCATTTCTACTAGTTAGGTAAGCTTGAACACCCAGAGTAGAAGAATGAGTACATGCATGGGGTTTCCCAATTTGGACACAAGTTCATGGTTTGGCCAGGGCTTCCCTTACAGACTGATCATATTTTCCATCAATACTTCATCAGCCAAAAGTTACAAGCAATCTCAGAGAATATGGACATAGGAATGGCTAAGCATTGTAGTGTCATAAGGCTCATTAAACTTCAACCACATACTTATTCAAAATCCAAAACACAGTGCACAAAAAACCTATTTACAAAACAAAAATGACAAGAGAATAAAAAGAAAGAAAAGAAAAACCAAGAAAAAACAACAAAGTAAGGCAATCAGAACAAGTAATGAAAAGACTATGTACATAGGGCAGGGCATGACCCCAAATCATTTAAAATAACATTTTTAATGTTGGCCATTGACAGGAATGTTGTCAATCCTCTTGTCAAGTGATTTTAGATGATATGTTTGTTGGCCAAGTTTTTAGTGAACCATGAAAGGACCAATCCACATAGACTAGAACTTCGTGTGTTTTCCCTTTTCCTCATTGGTCTTATCCCACTTCAAGACTAAGTCACCCACAATGAAGTTGGTGTTTCCTACTGACTTTCGATCGAACCATCTCTTGATACGGATTTAGTGGAGTGATTTTTTTCTTTTTATTTTATCCATTCTTCCTATAACTTGTGTAACGTGTCTCTCCTACGCTGAACCACTAGACACAGCTTACCTTGCGATTCTTCAGATAACTCAAGAGGAGACAAGTAGATATTTGGTGAAAGGATGGCTTCTTTTACATATACAAGGAAGTATGGAGATGTTCAAAGAGGGTTTGGGTGTAACTCTCTCAGCCAAAGGAGAATTCACTAAAGCGAAATTCCATTTTCTCTATTCGGAGTAAACGGTATTTTTTATGATGTGAATGAGATTGTTTTTTGTCGATTTGGAGGGACTATTACACTACAGGTAGTAGTTAGCTGAATGCTTAAGCACAATACCATATTGCAATGCAAAATAATAATTTTTAAATGCAGAGAAGTAATTTTCATTGTAAAAAACAAGTGATACATGATGCCAAACATCAAAATGATCTTCTGCTAAAGGATGTTGATGACTTCCGGTTCATTCACTTGTTTGATTGAACTACTTCTGTCCACTGCGTGAAGTAATATGTAGTATTCAATATGTACTTGTGTTTCTTTCATGAATGTGGTAAAATTTCCCCAATTATTTTTAATCCCTATTGTTGGAATGGTTCATCCATTGCAATAGGCTGCAGCGGGGCTGCTGACCTTCGATTTCCATCGATGCATCATTGACAAACCAGGAACTTGTGGGCATAAGCATGTGAATCTTTAAAAAATGTGGGCCAGTAGAAACTGGCTCTCATGACTTTATGTGCTATTGCGCTACCCATTAATTAGCCTCCAAATACTCCATCATGCAGATCACATAACACTCTCTCTGCATCTCGTGCATCCAGGCACCTGAGCAGAATTCCATTGTTGTGCTTTTTGTAAAGCAGTTCATGCACCAAATGGTGAGATAAGGATTTGAGTCAGAGTTCCCTCTTCTTATACATGGAAAAGTGAGAGGGAATGGTTTCATGCTCAAGGTACTAATGCACTTCTTCATAACAAGATTTTTTGTATGAAGCAGGTAGTCTTTTCTCTACATTATACATAACAATTTCTTGCTCCCATTTAGTGAGCTCTTCTTCTCCTTGTGCATGTATATCTTCCACTGAATGTCTACAAAGATCATGACCCTTGATGGTTTGAAATGGCTTGATATCAAGATCATACTCTTATAGTCTTGTCATCTAGTTTGCATGCATTTCATCGAACTCTTGTTGAACAAGAAACGATCTGATTGTTGGGTGCAATACAAAGATTATGCAATGGTTTTTTAGTAGGTAGGGTCTGAAGTGTTTCACCACCTTGTATACTACATATGCTTTCTTATCCACTATGGGATAGTTGAGCTTGGGTCCCTACATGCTCACGCTCATGAAGGAGATGGGATGTCATAGTTCAACTCATCCTTCTAATTGAGTACTGCAGCGAGTGAAATGTCAGAAGAGAATATGTAAAACAAGAAATCCATCTTGAAATATTAGTTGTACAACACAAGTGAATTTTCTATTGCCTGCTTGATATGAGAGAACATGTCTTTTTCCTTCTTCCCCAAGTTGTACACTGCATCTTTCTTAATCATCTATTGTATAGGCTTGACAATATGCACAAAATCTGAGATGAACTTCTGTAGGAATTTGATCTTCCCCAAGAAGGGCTTCATAACATTATTGTTCACTGGGTAAGGAATATGTGTGGTAGTCTAAACTTGGTTTGGATCAACCTTGGTACCACTCTTGGTGATGATATGCCCAAGGAGGTTCCCCTTCAGACACTATAAACATTCTCTTCTTTGGATTGAAGGATATCCCATACTTGCGACATCGCTCAAAGATTTTCTTGAGATAGCGCAGGTGGTCTGATCATTTTCTCGAAGGTAAACCACTGCTCTCTGCTTGATAAGCCCACGAAAGGTGATGTCCATAGTGTTGAAAGTTACGCTTATGTTTACTAGCCCAAAGGGAATTCATCGATAACTGAATGTACCCCCCTTGGTATGGAATGTAGTTTTAAGCCTGTCACATTCTGTTACCAGAACCTAGTTATATCTGGAAAAAAAATCAAGAAAAGAAAATGTTTCTACTCCAGATACTATTTGCAAGATGTGATCCATTTGTAATTTTATTTGTCTAAGGCACATTTCAGATTTCACAAATCTACACACACGAGGATCTCCCCAGAGTTCTTCCTGACAGGAATTAATTTTGAAACCTGAGCAGAAGGACGAACCTTGTAAACAATTCGAGCATCCAACAACTTAGTCAATTCTTTCTATATGAGGAGTTCAACTCATGTATGGAATTTTCTAACGTTCTGCTAAAATGGGTTTACCCCGTGTTTGATCAGAATGATGTTTTGGATTATTCACGTGTCAGACGTTTTTATGTCATGGTATGTCCACATGAATACATTATGATACTACTTAAATAGGCAGACAAAGGCTTGCCATTCTTCTGGTGTGAACACATTCCGATATTCAAAAACTTCAGATATTTGTCTACTCCCAAGTTAATCTATTTGTGCATCATTGTGTAATTGTGGTTTTTAGTGTTCCCAGGTTCCTTGAATCGGTTCTACAATTTAGATATTTTTGAGTGAAACCACACCCTTGGGGATGAGGTTTCATTTACTTTCACTAGTCGTGTCTTGCAGAGACTGCTCATGCACAACTTCATCCATCGTTGTGTTCTTGAAGGCATCAACATTGGGAATGAAATGCAGTATCTATTAGTCGTCATCAAAAACACAAAAATTAGTTATGTTGTTAGGGACAAATGACTTATACAAAATTTCAATAGAAAATTTATCCGTAAGCAGTGTCATCCTACCAGTTGTATTTGCCAGAGCATCTACAGCTACATTATGGACTCTTGGTACAAAGATGATATTGAAAACCTAGAAGTTATAGATAAGTCATTGTACCTCCTTTTGGTAACTCTTAAGACGAGGTGAAACATCATGTATGGTGTTATGTACCTGTCTTACTAAATTCTTCGAATCACCTACCACTTTTAGCATATCAACATTGAGGCTGAGGGCTTTCTGTAAACCCAAAACAAGTGCTTCATATTCACAGTATTGTTCATGAAATCGAACTCCAAGTGTCTTGAGAGTAAGTGTTTCCTTTGCCTTTGGTCTATCAAAACACAACTGGATCCAGAGGCATCCTATGTTTTGGATCCATTGAAATACAAGGTCCACAACTCATTTGTACAAGGACCACTTTCCATGCTAGTACTGTTAACACTACTACTACTGTTACAATGTATTATATAGGTTTCATTTTGGTCATTTGGGCAAGGAAGGAGACCCAATTGTGTGTCTAGTGGGGTGGGTCTCAACTGTGCAAGATAAAACCCCAGCTACATTTCGAGAAAGAAATTTTCAAACAGAAGTTCTGTGAAAGCCAATAGCTAATTTTAACCATTCAATGGAGCAATGTTATGTTTCATATATCTCTCCAAAAACAACTGGGTCTGGTTGTTTCTGCCCTAGTACGGAAGCCATAAGTTTGACAAGTCTATAGCAAAATATCCTTGCAACCTACTGGACCTGTCTCTACTGAGAAATAAGCCATATGATTCGGGATGTACACAATCACGATGTTAATGCACTGGTGATTCCCTCCACCGGATGATAACTAGATGATCACATCCCATAGTTCACCAATGGCTGGTACACATGTTCGAGGAAGTTGGATGATCTTCACAATCGTACTACTCCATTGCACTTTGATTTGTTTACCGATGGAGAGTGGCATGACATTGACTGATGTGCTAGATTCAACTAAATAGTTGTGGGCACTGAAGCTTAATATTTCAAATTATAAAACAAATGCTGGGAAGAGTGAGGTCACTTCTTCCATGCGAAGCACATTGATCACATATGTGAGTGATCCAGGAAAATTTCTTGGTCCCTTGCTGGAAGGGGCAACATTTTCTATGGAGTTTTGCCGCAATACATACAAAAGAATATCCCACTGACCCATGAGCTTGGTTATCTCATACAGACAAATATTTGCATGGCTATTCTTCACGTCTTCAACAATAATGTAATCCAAGGACGGAAGACTCATCGAGTTGTCCAAGGGAAGACTTGGGTGTGTACTGTTTGGTGGAGTGTTTTCAATTTTTCTTCTCATGGATGTATCTTTTGTTGCAGCTGTCTTCCTAAAACTTCTTTATGTTTTTCATGGGGAAGAAGCCAGTGGATCAACTGTTCTGAGAAGTTGTTTAAATGTTTCTTTTGGCATGTCAAACACAGTGGGAATTCCTTCACTTCTCAAGTTGTATCGATTGTTCTACTTCGGGGTCTCCTTCTCAATGGTTGTTTTTTTTTGGGAAGCATTAAGACATTGATACATGTTAATTACATGCTAAGAACTTGGAGCTCCATTAGCCACAACATCCTCTTCCTCATCTTCATCCTCTGACTAAACCTACTCACTAGATTTAAAATGATCATTCAACCTTGAAGCCGTAATGCTTATAACTCAGTTCCATTGTGAACAAGACTTCTCTGAATGTCATTCTTCATGGATCGTATAGTAGTTGCCCTTTAAAATTCGGTCCACTTGGAACATAACATTGGATCTCTGCACAAATTTAGCTAGGTGGCTACAAGTGCTACCTGATGTCACATTCTTCCACTATGCAAATATGGGAGGTCTTCTACTCACATTTGTCTCAGTCGTCCATTTCTTAAGTTAAACTACTTCGGTTGTCAAAGACTTGAGAAAACAAGTAAGGGTCCCAATTTCACTTGCTTCCTTTTCCTTGACCTTTCTCATAGTAGTCTGAGACCTCATACCCATGTCTTCGGAGTCCTTATCTAGTTCATCATCTACAATGACTCCAATCATGCATAGGTATTTCTCCACATCCATTGCTTCTTGGAAATTTTTTAAAAGTGTTGGTTTCACAACTTGCTTGATGAACTATGCAATATTGGTCAGTAGTGTAGGCGTGTAGTAGTCGATTGTGATGGATTCAT
The DNA here is from genome assembly GCA_000404065.3 of Pinus taeda. Classification (NCBI taxonomy): domain Eukaryota; kingdom Viridiplantae; phylum Streptophyta; class Pinopsida; order Pinales; family Pinaceae; genus Pinus; species Pinus taeda. The sequence goes on from APFE031732340.1 coordinate 139,777, forward strand.
GAGGTTTAGTGTCTAGAGTGCACTTGTTGAAGATACAGTTAAACCTCTAGTTAAAATATTTCACTTTTTCTTTATGCTCCATCTGGAGACTACCCAAATCTTTCAACAACATGGAATGGGTTTTGTCATCAACAAACTTTTCAAGGAAAATTCTCTTGAACATCCCGCATTTTTTAATGGATTTGACAGGAAGGCTATGATACAATATAACTGCTCTACCATCCAAGGTACATGGAAATAGTCTACATTTAACATCGTCATAACATACCTCAAGTGTCTGGAGATGTAAGTAGAACGTGTCTAGATGGTCTTATGCCTTCACTATTCTGTGAGGGTCATACTTTGTTAAGAACTTCTCCGCGTGTCTTGGCATCTTGTGTAAGACACCCTGGAGTACCAATGGGCCCTGTCTCATCCATTCCAGATTTAGTTTAGCCCTATTTTCCTCTTCTTCATCCTCCTCCTCTTCTTTTGAATCTTATGGTTCAACCATTGAATCTCTTGGTTCGTCTCTGCTTCTGTCTCCTCTGCTACCTTCCCCTCCATTGCCTTCTTTAAATCGTGAGCCCAAGACTAGGTTGTTAAGTTATTCTCCTTCTAGGAAAACAAGAGTCTCCTCTTTGTTCTCAACAACTTATGTGATCTCTTCAAGAGTGGTGAGGATTACTTCCTCAACAAATGAGACTACCACTCCTATGGGTGTATTCCTTTTCATCCTCTGCAAAGAGGGAAGAGTGTGTACTCTTGGAATGAGTCCACCAACTTTGGCAAATTGATGGGTGATGGGATCGAAAACACAGATGTGGTGATAGGAAATTTATTGTTCAGTTCTAGGAGGTGAGGAGAAACCAACTTCAGAGTTGTGCATGGGAGAGAAGGAGTTCGTGTTACTTCCTTGACTAGATGATGGATAAGCTGGGTTGAGAGGACATTCAACAATAAACTATTGGTGGCCCTCCTTCTAGCTCTAGAAATCTTGACAGTGTTGGACCTGTCGAAATTTAGGGGATCTCCCTGGTATGGAGTAGCAAGTAGACCCCACACTATTTGGTGTAGGAGTCCCATCTGGTACGATGGCTTGGTTTCCACTATCTTAGAGATTTTCTTTATTTCTTGTTGTTCAACACATAAGAGTGTTATGCTTTTAACTTCAAGAAAACAAGGCGAGTATGTGAGATGAGTTTGTAATGTAACTTTGTGTTTGGTTTCTCTTATTGTAAGGGAGAGGGTAAAAATGAGCGTTTAGATGAGAGGTAGTAGTACCACGCAGGGAGTGACACACATGAAACAATAAGGGTGTGTCCAACATCCAATGGAATATTCCGCAACGGATGCGGCAGTCGTTAAAACCAAAGTGCAAGGGAAAACATGTACACCATCCAACGGAGTAGTCCACAAGGGGGTGACAGTCGTTAAAACTAAGAAAACACAAGAATGGTCTATCTAATGCCTGACGAAGTAGTCCACATGAACAAGACAATGGTGATAAACAATACAACACATCTTCAACAATTGAAGTAGTAAAATAACCGAGGTAGTTCAACTATATTAGTACAAGTTAAGAAAAAATGCATTACAAACATTTAAAGAATTGTCTTACAAATGGATACAATACATGTGTAAAAGCTTACTGACTTGAGGTAGGCTTATGAATTAAGAAAAAGTTCCAAGGCACAAATGTACACCATACATCACTAGCCCCAGTAGTGGGACATCGAAGCCAATCCTCACTCCTCAAAGAATAGACTGCAGACTCTCAAGGCTTTGTGGGAGGATCCAAGGTGAAAATCCCTTTGATCATATGATTAGGGAGCATATATAGTTAAGGGGGATACTTGACCCTTGTGACTCTTCGACTTCCCTCATGACTATTTAACTTCCTATGATTTTTCAACTTACACCACTCTTTAACTTCATATGTGTCTCTTGGACTTTGAAATCACATTACATTTGATTACAAAGTAACTGGGAGGGAGAACAAGGCATTGAAACTGCCCATAGCACAACTGAGGTTGGGATGAGAAGCTCTGGAGCATTGTTGGGAAAAGCTATGCAGATGTCACTAGGAGGTAGATTTGTGCAATATTGAATAATAGAGGCAACTGTAAGGTAGAGCCCAATTGCATAAAACTACACAGTTCATAGGAGGAAGATATGCAGGGTGTCGGGAGGAACTGCTACGCAATTTTGCACAGTTCTCAGGATGATGACTAGACAAGTGATTTGGGGGTCTAGGTGGGAATCTGCATAGTTTTTCCGACAAAGATAGAGTGGGAAACATGAGGCACTCACAGACATTTCTGCATAGTTTTCCAGAGCAAGGCTAGATCAGACTGCGAGGAGCTACTGGTCAAAACTGCACAATTTTGAGGGATAGTGTCAAACAGATAGCAAAGACCTTATTGACACAATTGTGTAGTTTTCGGGATGAGTGCAGAGTGGGGCAGTAGGGAGCTTTCTAGTCAAAACTATGCAATTTTCAAAGACATAGTAGAGGAAGCCAGTAGGGGGGGCTGCAAGTCATATTTGTGAAATATCTTGGAGTAGTGCAGTGCCACGCAACAGAGGTCTAGCTCACATGATTGTGAAATTTCTGCAGGGAGTGCAGGGAAGGCAGTTGGGAAGGCAGTTAGGCATGTCTGTGCAGTTCTAGAGACTTATGGAGAACACAATCAGGAATTTCGATTTGGGTTTATGGCATGTGGAAAATGGAGGACACATATGGATGAAGAAGACAGTGAGGCATGTTGATCAAGGTTTATGGCACGTGATCAGTGGAGAACACAGTCACAGGTGAATATTCATACATGAATGAAATAATATTACTAGGCAACCTTTTAAATAACATTATGTGCAGGCATTTATATAGTTAACGAGTTACATTAAATATCATATATATATTTCATTTCAATAATATATACTTTTTTTCATATATTAAAATAATATTTATTTATTTATTTTATATTATCTATTATAAAGTTTTTTCATTTTATTAATATAATGTACGACTTTTTTTTTTCCCGAGGAGAAAATCCGTAATTTCCATTAATTTCAGAAAATTACATGTTGTAGATGTGTAACGCATATGCAGTAGTGTGGGCAGAGCCACATACAATAAACAATACTTCAAAAGAAGTATTCCAGAAAAGCCCACAAACTGGGCAACAAGTAAAGGGTAGGTAAACCCCAAAATTGAAGGATACCCATACCCGTCATAGCAAAAACAACAAATAAAGCAAGAACATAGCTTCTGAGGGAGAAAATAAAACAGTAAAACATCTATATCTAGGTGTCCAAGCAAGTAGGAGAGGCACGAAATGAGAAAAGTGCAACCATGGTAGCCACGCCTCCCACAGCCATGGTAGCCATCCCTCCCCCGCCCCCTCAAAACTCTCCTCCTGAAGCCGACCAAGCCAGAGGTAGATACCAAAATACCAAAACTTCTTCAGCCGCCAACAGAAATCCTAGCAAATAAAACGGCTATGATGCGGCACAAAACAATGCCTGTTCCCTCAACGCGTCAAAAAACCACAATGTATTGCTAGCGAGCCATAAAAAAAGCACCCACTACCCCAGCAGAGGAACCCATCTAGTCCCAGCTAGAGCAGAGGCAGGTCCGGGGGCAGAGGCGGCTAGGGCAGCCACCTCGTCCCCATGAAGAGTGATCCGAAGACCAAAAAAAGAAATCTCGGCCTCGCTTCGCCGCACAGTCAAAAATCCCCAAGAATCAACAACTTGCCAGACCGCCAAGCAGAGCCACCTAGAAAAAGTAGGTAGGGCCGCCGAAGTCTACAAGGCGCGCTGCAACCACCTGACAGGTGTGATAAGGAGCCCTAGATCTCTTTCAATCAGAACCCAAGACGAGCGGGCTGCCAAACCAATATCACAAAGCCAAAGATTCAGGTCAGCAGGAATGGGGAAAGCAGGGGCCGAAAAATGAAGTGCCGCCTCAGGCAAAGCATGATTTATCGCTCAAAACCCCAATAGAAAGCAACGACAAAACCTCTGGCATCCCAGTAATGGCAACGATGTCAAAATAGAGGCATCAAGAAGGGCCGCCAGAACCAGGGGTGGCCCTGCCGCCACTTCCCAACGGCGGTAGCAGGGGTAGTAGAAACCCTATCTCCACGCGCCTTTGCTCCGCCTTCAAAATCTCACTAGCACCACTAATGTACGACCTATGGGAAAGGTCTAGATACTTTTTAGTGAGTGGATGTGGCCTAGAGAGGAGATATGACCTCTAGAGAGCATGAATTAAACACTCAGTCAATGGTTCAAGATCAACTATAGAAGTGAAAGAAACCTCTTAACATCTATGAAAATAAATTTGGCAACTCCTCGTTTATTTTAATAGTTGTATATTTGGAATGAGAACTATTTATTTCCCATCTTTGACATCACCCAATGATGGAGGGTAAAGAGCATTGAGATAGAGGACATTTTAGAATGGAACAAAACCTCCAAACTATAAATATTATTGACTTACCAACTCATTAACTACTCAACAAGGATAACTATCTATATAGAAACTGTTAAATACCTACAATATCTAAATAAACAACAAATTCACGTTTCCACAGTAAAATACTCAACATGAAATAAAACAATATACTTTAAGAAATGAAATATCCTTGGAATAGAAAGAGAAAATCAATATTCAATTAGCTTCAACAACTAGGATTTTATCATGCAACAACTAGTAATCTTCTCTGCAATTCAACTATATGCTTCTTAGTTAAATTTAGGCATCATTCGTCTTCCCTTCTCAGCCAAATAACCCCTTCTCTCATTCAAATATTAAACATATAGGTTTTATTCTTAGTTTTGGGGATAGTTTAAAGGTGAGGCATTTCCAAATAAAATTGTCTTAACATTACATCTTGTCTTTGCCTTATATTTTCTTTTTCAATTGAATTTAGGAGTATTGTTCATCAATCATGATGACGTGGGTCACTTCATGCCAACAAGTTAGTCTCCTTTGTTTTCCATAGCCTCAAACCTTGCTAGTGTTGATGATGATATAACATATGCCATAACCAATTGTATAAATTACAAATTGAATTTGTTTCATTAATATTAAAAGCTATACAATACTTTTAATATTTTCAAAAATGCTTCTTCTGTATAAAAATATATATTTACATCAAAAAATAAAAAAAGGGAAAGGAAGGGTATATATAGAGAATATTTAATTTTGTTAATAGGTTTGATATGTATGTAATTTGATTTGAATTATGAATGGTAACCAATTGTTAATTGACAGATATATTCCATGAAGGAAGATTAGGATAAGAGGGCTAACAAAATTATTGTTTTTAAATATCATCATAGACAGTAGTCTTTTATTCCACTTCAATATTGTGTTGGCATTTTGTTATTATGGGAATAGAGAAATATAGGATTTGAGGAAACCATGTGATAATGATTTGTATTTTGTTTCTTTTAGTAGTTTATATGATTGTTACTTCTATGATCACATCTTCCTACCCACATAATTTCATTTCCTTGACATTTATGTTATAGTTGTGTTGAATTCTTTGTGTGAGTGATATTTGAGTCTCAGAATGCTCCCATACCATCAATGCATAGATCTACTATAACCATGTCAAACTTTGATGCATGCAAGCAAAAGAAGAAAAAGAAAAAATAACAACCCCATCCACAACCCCCAGCTCTATGTGCAGTCAATTAATTAAACCATAATTTCTAGCAATTGTTAATTGCTAAGTGAATTGAACATTTACCTCATTATGAGAGTGTTAAGAAAATTTAACCCATGACCTCTCAATAGCAAATAAAGTTTCTTTGATGATGTGTATTCAACCAATCAAGTGCTTAACCCTCGACATGGCTAGTAAATACATAGGATGATAAGGATAGTAAAAAGTAATCAATAATTTCATCTGCTCGACATTTATATTATAATTTTGTTGAATTCTTTGTGTGTGTCTTATTTGAGTCTGGGAACCCTCCCATAATGTCAATGAATGCATGTTCTATATCCATGTCAAATTTCAATGCATACAAGCACAGACTGAATTTTTTTTTAATGTTGGCCACATTCACAACCCCTAGCTCTATGGAGGATCAATTAATTAAAGCATATTTTCCACCGAATTTTAAATGTTAAGTGAATTGAAGATTTACCTGACCCTAAGAGCATCGAGAGCATCGAACCCATGATCCCTCAATAGAAAATTAAGGTTCTTTGATGATGGGTACTCGACTAATCAAGCACCTAACCCTTAACGATGCTATTAAGTACATAGGATGATAAGGACAATAAAAAATAATCAATAATTTCATCTCCTCAACCTTTACGTGATAATTTTGTTGAATTCTTTTGTTGAGTCATATTTGATTCTGGGAACCCTCTCATATCATGAATGCATGCATCACCTATAACCATGTGAAATGTCAATACATACAAACACAAACACATAAAATTTCAATGTGGAACTATTTCACAGCCCTTGGCTCTATGCAGGGTCAATTAAATATAGCATAATTTGCACTGATTTCTAAATGTTAAGTGAATTGAACATTTACTTGACCCTGAGATCGTCGAGAAAATTGAACCTGTGACCACTTAATAGGAAATTAAGGTGCATTGACAATGGGTACTTAACCAATCGAGTGCCTAACCCTTGATAGGGATAATAAATACATAGGATGATAAAGACATTAAAAAATAATCAATAATTTCATCTCTTGAACATTTATGTTATGATTTTGTCAAATTCTTTATGTGAGTCATATTTGAGTCTAGGAGCCCTCCCATACTGTCAACACATGCATTGACTATAAACATGTCAAATTTTATTACATACAAGCATAAACTCAATTTTTTTTTAATGTTGGCCCCATTTACAACCCTCGATTCTTTGTGGGGTCAATTAATTAAAGCATAATTTCCACCAATTGCTAAATGTTAAATGAATTGGGCATTTACCTAACCCCAAGAGTATTGAGATAATTTAACCGACGACCTCTCAATAGAAAATTATGATGCTTTGATGATGTATACTCAACCAATTGAGTGCCTAAGCTTCGATAGACATATTATATACAAAACATGACAATGAGAGTAAAAAATAATCTATAATTTCATCTCCTCAACATTTTGTCGAATTCTTTGTATGAGTCATATTTGAGTTTGGGAACACTCCCATACCATCAATGCATGCATCTACCATAACCATGACAAATTTTAGTGCATACAAGCACAAATTGAAATATATTCAACATTGGCCCCATTCAAAATTAAAATTAATTAAAGCATAAAGATGACTTCAATGTTGAATTCATCTTTATGTTTTTCATTTATGCTTTTGGGGTCAATTAATTAAGGCATAATTTTCACCTATTGCTAAATGTTATGTAAATTGAACATTTACCTAACCCTAAGAACATAAAGAGAACTAAAACTGAAACCTTCCAATAGAAAATTAAGGTTCTTTGACAATGAGTACTCAATCAATCAAGCACGTAACCCTCGACGGGGCTAGTAAATACCTAGGATGATAAGGATAGTAAAAAATAATCAATAATTTCATCTCCTAAACATTTATGTTACAATTTTTCCAATTATTTGTGCGACTCATATTGAGTTTGGGAATCGTCCCATACCGTCAATGCTTGTATCTACTATAACCATGTCAAATTCTAGTGCATACATTTACAAACTAAAAAAAAATCAACATTGGCCCCATTCACAACCCTCTCCTTTGTGTGGGCCCAATTAATTAAAGAATAATGTCCACCAATTACTAAATGTTAAGCAAATTGAACATCTACATGACCCCGAGAGTGTAAAGAGAATTGAAACCATGATCTCTCAATAACAAATTAAGGTTCTCTCACCCATCCAAAAATGCAATAATAATTTCACTCATAATCCAACTTAATATAGGGCCTTTGCACCACGGAAAACCAAACTTCTATTTATTATGATCATTTTGGTTTCCATCCATGATAATAGCTTTTTTGTTCCTAATTTTTGTTAATCTTCCTTTCTTTCTAGCTTCTTTTACCTTTTGAACATACTTCATTAGTTTAGCTTGCCTTTTGGAATGAGGCCTTCATTTATAAATATTCTTTACCTTTTATAATGGGAGTTTTGCTAAGTATGTTATAGTTATGGTCATTAGAGCTTATCTTAATATGAATCAACGTATCATTATCTTTATCAAAACAACTATAGTTATTTAGAAATGCTTCTCTCTCTCCTTTTTTATCATATAAATAAAATCTTAAAGTCTCAACTAATCTATTTCTTTGTTCATATGTGATAAACATCATTGGTCTTAGTAGAGATTAATCATCATTGTCATCATCAATTTGTGATTTATTATTTAGTTGTCCCTTCAATATTGTTAGTAAATTCATCTTTATGCTATAAGAAGAGCTTCTGCGAAAATCACATATAGAAAGACCTTTGTCAACGCGTTTCGAACCAACTAGTGTGGTTCATCGTCAAGACAAGTTGAAGAAACAGATCGAGCTACACCTGTTTAAATGGACTGAGCAGAGACTCCAACGGCTATAAACGACTCTAGGACCCATGTCAAATTTTATTTATTTATTTAATTATTAATTATTTTTATATATTACTTAAAAATTATTTAGTCAAATTATTATTCCTGTTATATATATATATTAAGAAATAATTCATGGAAACAATAAAAATTAGGTCCAACTAAATTTAAACGAAAATTACCTCCTTAGAATAATGACCTTAGTACAAAATTTTTAATATTATTGTTTTAATAATATTATTATTTCACACTATTATTATTAATATTTATTTATTTCATAATAATAATTATTAATAAATAATGAAGTAAGAAACATTAGTTCCAAATAAATAATTAATAACAACTATATAAACTAAATTATACAAATTAATACCAGTGTTAGTGTAACTCTCAATAATATTTTTTTATAAATGTATGAGAATTAAGAAAATAATTGATAGTATTGGTGCATTAAATACTACTTATAATATAATTATTAATATTTTTTAATATAATATATAGTTATTATTACAAGTTTTTTATTATGGAAAAACCAAACTAATAGTAAGTATAAATTATTAATTTAGTTAAAAACAATATTTCTAAATTTATGTATATATGAGTAAACTGCTTATTTAATTCATTAATTCATTAATTATTCTTAATGTTATTAGTTTGTTAAGGTGAAAATTAATTTTTAATCAACCCAAAAATAATTTTCAATTCAAATGTGAGTGAGGTTCAAAACGCATTTAGTAACTTATTTTGTCTAACTCTACGAACAACTTACTCTTTGATTAGAATTTTGATCCAACTCTATGAGCTTATTTATTTTCTTTCCTTAATGATTTGATATATAAATTGTCTTTGAAATTATCCTAAATTTTAAATTAAAAATAAAATTACCGCCGTTATATTTTATATTTAAACATTACAAAAATATATTTATATACCAAAAATAATAAATAATCATAAATAAATTATATGATAACCACATTTTCTTGAAACACTAAACTCTATAATGTTCGTTTTTAAATGTCAAGAAATTACCGTCAATTAAAGGAAAATTGGCAATGAAATTGAAATTGGTATTGGAGTACCACAGTGCCAAATATTAAGACAGACAAATAAGACGAACTTTAATATCTACGTTGAATTTGCGCTTCTTCTTCTTTTCGTGGTGGCCTCAACGCAATTATACACTTTAGTTATGGAACTGTACGTGCAATCAAGCTTTAAAGAGTCGCTCAAAATGACGATAGGAGTTATGGCAAGTCATTAAACTTGTGTTATTAGTCGCTGAAGTCTACCGTATGGGACTAAATTAGTAATCGTTTTTGTTAGTTTACACTAGTCCGTGTATAAAAAAAATAAAAATTAACGGAAAGTTCTAATTTGATATTTGGAGTAGTCTATAACGTTACTTTTTGGAGATTTACTTGACGGAATCAGGTGTGGAAGAAATTGAGGTTAAATCTTGATTTGTTGGAGTTAAAATGGTTTTTTAACTTCATAATTGAATTCAGTACACTGAAAAATCCTTGGGACGCTTTGATTGTGTAGAAACTAGCTATCAAAATTGCAATTCCAATAAATTGCTGCCATATTTTGACGGAAAAATGAAAAAAAAAACATCCAAAAAATCACATTATAGACAACATTTGATATTTTGCAAAACTTTTTTTTAAGAACTTGTTAAACAAAAGCCGCCAAGGTTGAGGTAGTCCCTGCCAAAACCAGGAAATGAAAACAGTTATGGATTCAATTGATATGCATTATAGCAAAGATGTGAGATGTGCTTTACCGCCGAAGAATATTGCATTCTTTATTTAAAATATGGTTGGAGACTTGTAAATTCATATCATTTCATCCTAAATATGTGAGAAAATGTATATTATTTATGTATATTATTTAGTTTAATAATTGTATAGGAAAATGTGTTAGAAAAATGTATACCATTTAATTTAATAAATGTATATGAAAATGTAAGACACATTGGCATATGTTCGATATTAAATGAGTGAGAAAATGAAACACAAATGCGCACATCTTCTAAAATCCATTGTTGAGAATGATTAAAAGAAGTGGCCAATATGGAAACTAATAAAAGGAAAAACAGAATATCCTAATAATATTTTAGTTCCAACTGTAACATTGATGAAACACATTCATCTCGTGGGTATCCACATCAACATATTCCTTTTATTAATTCTGTATATCTTAATGAAAGACTGCTTTGTTTACTCTATGTGTCCTTCAGCTCCCAAATCCTGTACCCCATTTTATATTAATAATAACTTTCAACCTTAATCAGAAAAAGATTAACATGAAATATGCATAAGAATGAGAGTGGAGAATTTTAGACATTTCAGCTCAGAAAAGAGAGCAATGTCAAATGCTTCTAGTCACATATACCGAAATACATCACATCGAGATATTGTAAATCTTTATTTTTAAAAAACAATGTAAACACTTTTTCATATTTCATGTGCCCACCATTCAATACTGTCAATTAAGGTGGGTAGAGGACAGAGGACCTCACGAGATATATGGTTCAGCTATTTAAAAATTTTAAATAGAAGAACATATACTAGATGTTAAGAAGTAATGGTCTCCTTCTTGAAATCAATAACATAGTTGTTGTTAAAGGCGTATTCCAGAAGGAGCTAGTATGTACCCAATGGAAGCACGCGGAATATGTCACTTTTACTGTTTTAAACTGCTCGTTTTATAAATTTACATTCAAGAGATATGGCAGAGATAAAGTTTTTCAGTGAATAGATATCTCAGAGATAAAGTTTGAATTGATGGAATGAAAAGATGCTTTTGACTTCAAGGTTTGAGCAGAAATATGAATTTAACCACGAGTTTAACAAGTAACATTTTTACCTAAAAAAAATAAGGAACATAACAAAATTCTAGTAAAACACAATACTAGTCGTTTCCAAAAACCATGTAGTGTTTACGAAACCATTAGACTTCAAATTTTGCATTAATGCGAGTTATGAACGCTTGCATAAAAGAAACCAGGTGTTGTCTTCGTGAAGGCTTTTGTATAAAGTAAAGAAAAAAAACAATGTGTTGTCTTCAATTCCAGGCCTCATACATTGTCCAATGGAACTTCCAGATAATGTGAAAATAACAGCGACCCTTATCGTTTCATGCTCTTAGCTGGAAAGCCTAAAGCCGCCCTGAATACAATTCTCATGAACACAATTCTCTGAAATTCCAGCGCTCAAAAACGTCTCCATGCTTGGAAGTTCGCAGAAATGTTACCGTTCTCTGAACCTTGCAGCGTGGGCATGGACATGTAAGTTCCTCTAATCTGTTACCAAACTCCTTCCTACCACTTGCGACACCTTTAACACCAAAATTGTTTCGTGAAGACATCTTACACATATTTTTTTGTTTTGCGACACCTCTAATACCCAAATTGTTTCTTGTAGACGTATTGCACATATTTTTCGTTTTGGGGTTTAAACCGAGATTTTGTCCAGTTTCTGAATGGAACTCATTTATAGTTTTTTATTTCGTATTTTCATGTCCACTGATCCATTTATTAGCACTCAAATCAAGTACCATCCCGACCATGAATATCTTTTGAAAGACCAAATGTTGATTGCTACTTACACGCTTCATTGTTGCGATATAAGAATCAATGATATTACTACTACTGCTTTCTTTCCGGATGTTTTCCCACAATATTCAAAAGAAGCTGGTTTCTTTCAGGATGTTTTCCCACAATATTCAAAAGAAAAAAAAAAAGAGCCTCAACATTTTCTTCATCTGGAGCAGCCTTAGCATCTGTGGCGAACAAGTGCTGAATACGATGATGAACAATTTTTTCAGGTACTATCTGTTGGAAGAATTTCTGTACTTCTATCCAATTTCTAATTTCCATCTTAGGGATGCTAGTTACTAGTTTGGAACTTTGACCAACAACTGTATGGGGTTTTGGTTTTGGTGTAACTGAAAACCTCCTCTTAGTGGTATCAGAGCTTGGACCCAGGTTTGATTCACCAGAATTGAGTTTGAGAGGGGTGTTGGAAGAGTCACAGCACCTTTATGGAATCTTTAATTTCCACCCTGGAGATTGATTCACCAGAATTGAGTTTGAGAGGGGTGTTGGAAGAGTCACAGCACCTTTATGGAATCCTTAATTTCCACCTTGGGAATGCTAGTTACTGATTTGGAAAGTTTACCAACACCTGCTAATTTTGGTGTAACTGAAAGCCTATTCACCATATTCTTCACCACCTTCTGCTTGAAAAGCTCCTCAATAAACCTAATGCTTCTCAGAATGTGAAGCTTTACTATCTTATGCTTCCCAGAATGTGAAGCTTTACTATCTTTTCCTTGTCACATTTGGGATTCTTGATCTAAGGCTGAAAAATCTTTGGTTTTAGCTCGCAGATTATTTGCACCCTCAAATGCTTCTTGGCAAGTGTTAATAAGAATCTTCCTCAATGCTAATGGTTTTCCATCCTTTGTTCGAGTGGAAATTGAGGGAGTTTTGACTTAGATACTGGCACAACCAGGTTAGTGGTGGCAGAACAGCTAGTGATGACAGAACAAACCTAGGCCCCTCTCTGAGGCGGCCAGAAAAGAAGAAAGAATCGGCCCGGGTCAGGTATATGCTTACCCGTAGCATGGAATAACCTATCACAACCATCTAAAATATTTCTGAAGTCCAACTAAAATACAGAAGCATGGAATAACCTATCACAACCATGCAAAATATTTCTGAAATCAGTCAGGATAGTACTAGACGTATAGTGCTATGCAAAGGCATATAATTATTTCGTAGAAGTGTTCAAAGACTAATGCACTTATTTGCAAAATTTTAGCTACACAAAAATCAAATCAATTTTCAGGTAATTGTAATTAGATTTCAGTAAACTTGGAGTTTTTTATCATCACTAATAGCACTATGAATAGATATTGATTTTCAATTATATTGATAGGCTACCGTAATAGTGCGGAAGGATGGCAGTATCGCATTCATCGATAGCTATTCAATTATTATGAATAATTTCTGCATATAAATAAGGATGGTAAAATTTGTAAACCAGGACATAATAACCATATATAGAGTCGTTTGTTGCTAGCTTCTTCTCTTCCATATGTAGAGCAGTCCCTTGCATCTTCAGCCAAAAATAAATACGGCCGCCTTTGCTGACATCTTCTGCCAAAAATAATGACTATCTCTTCCACCTGTAGAGTCGTTGCTAGCTTTTCTTCTTGAAAAAATCACTCTGCAATAGCTTTTCTTCTTAAAAAATCACTCTGCAAGTGCCTGGAGGGCGTGGAAAAAATAACTCTTCAAGTGCCTGGAGGGCAATGAAAAAAATCACTCTGCATGTGCGTGGAGGGCATGAAAAAAATCACTCTGCTCACTCATTCGGTGTCCTCTTGAAAGAAATCAAAATCACGAGTGAAGTACCTAAAGGGCATGACTGTCAAAACCATTCCACAAATGTCTGGAAAGCATGATAAATTTTTGTGCTATGGAGCATGACAGTCAAAATGCATAACAATGCTCTATGCTATGGAGCTGTAAATTGAGGTAGGCAAAAGTTCTTTGTGCTATGGAGTTGTAAACTGAGATAAGCAAAAACTCAACATGACCATGCTACCATATTTACTTAGTACCAGCACCAGCTGAGATAATAAAAAATTCTTTGTGCTATGGAGCTGTAAATTGAGGTAGGCAAAAGTTCTTTGTGCTATGGAGTTGTAAACTGGGATAAGCAAAAACTCAACATGAGCATGCTACCATATTTACTTAGTACCAGCACCAGCTGAGATAATAAAAAATTCTTTGTGCTATGGAGCTGTAGGCTGAGATAAGCCAGAACTCAACATGAGCATGTTACCATATTTACTTACAACCAGCAAGAGTAGATGCTACGATATTTATTTAGGAGACGACTCCTTCGAAGACCAATGTGTTTTTGATGGATTTAAGAGGGCCAAGAGGATAGAACACATTGTCGTGGAATGAAGAATGGGCAGGAAGATTGATCACTTGAGATGACAAATGCCGAGAAGAAGTGGCAGATCGCACGTGGCTTGTTGATAGAAGCAGTGGCTTTTGATATGTAATGGGGTGGACAGTGCAAAACATTAAGTGTTTTGCAAGTAATGGATCTACCAGTTAACATTAAACTATTATTCAGTCAGTAGTCTATAACGCGACTTTTTGAAAGCCTTTCTGGCTGATTTTTCCGGTCAAAATCGGGTAGCAATTCATTGGAATCCCAAGTTTGATAGCTAGTTTCTGCACAATCAATGGCTCCCAGGGGTTTTCCAGGGTGCTGAATCCAAATATGCAGTTAAAAATCCATTTTAACTGCTAAAAATCAAGATTTAACCTCATTTCTTCCGCCGGATTCCGTCACCGGAATCTCCAAAAAGTCGCATTATAGACAAGTCCATTATTCAGTTGAAATGTAAAACTTGCTATCTTCAATTCTGATAAAAATTATGAAAATCCTACAGCTTTGTGAGCAATAAGAGATGGAAACTCAAACTTTATACAACATGTTTTGATAGAATATTTATGTCAAAGCATTAGTTAAAATTCAGAATACACTGGTTGTAA
This sequence comes from Pinus taeda, assembly GCA_000404065.3. Taxonomy (NCBI): domain Eukaryota; kingdom Viridiplantae; phylum Streptophyta; class Pinopsida; order Pinales; family Pinaceae; genus Pinus; species Pinus taeda. The sequence continues at coordinate 154,897 of APFE031732340.1, forward strand.
ACCCAAATTAATGCTTCGTCAACCTATACCGATAGCTATAGTTGTTGTTATGCCTAAGGCATGGACTAATGACCAAAATTGATTTTTTAACCAATAGAAATTTTGATGATTTTATTGGGCATTTTCCCTAAACACAAGTTTATATTTTGGGTTTATTTTTTAATTTAAAAGGGTTTGCACCATTAGTATTTTTCAAGTAAAAGTAATGTTAAGTAATGCTAGCATTACTTAGTTAACATTAACATGGTTATTGATGGAGTGACAATTTGGCCATTGTATATCTCACTTTGTCCCATATCTTTTTGTAAATCTGTTAAAACTTAAAGGTGTCAAAATGTTTGGGCCAAGGAAGAATTGCTAGTCACATATGGGAGGGTGTGGAATGTATGTGTATGCTCACGCCTTTAACAAATTCCTACTTGCACATACTTCTATTCTTATACATGCAAATGGTAAAATAATTAGAGCCACAACTTCAAAGTGAATTTACCATAAACTTAATGAAGAACTCAACCGAAAATACATCCATTTTGTATGAAGTATACATCCATTTTCTGTGTTTTAACTAGTCCATTTTCTATTGCATTGCAAGCTATATTAATGAAATCTAGTTGGGTTGCAAGCAATATTAATAAAACTCAACAGGAAGAGGACAAGGCTCAATAGGCAAGACTTCATTATACGTTATGTGGTAATTCTTTGAAGATTTTAATATATTTTGTGTTAACCTTGAATTTGGGAGCTACTAATGATCCCCTATTTGAAGTTGGATTCAAAACTTCTTCGAAAAAACCAATCCATTTAATATTAGGGGATTCTTACCATAAACCTAGTAGCAAGGTTTACAATATTTTTGCATGAACCTAAAATTAATCTATTTAATTGATAAAAATGGCAATGTTTGTATTAAAAAAAATAAGACCCATTGGTCAACTCTATGAAAGAGAGTCTGAAGCAGGAGAGTCTATCTCTATAGAACACTCTACATTGTTAATCAACATTACACATTAAATAGAATACATGGTTTTAGAGAAGTTAGAACAACATCCTAAGAAATAGAAACCAATTCTTATCCTGAGGCTACGTGAACCAACTCTAACTATTTTAGGATATTCTCCATCATCTTCAACACTCCCCTTTAATGGAGAATGGGTTCACATATATGCCTAACATCTCCCTTAACATTTGAAATTTTACTTTTCCAAGGGGCTTAGTGAAAATGTTTGCAACATTATCACATGTATTACAATATTCTAGATGAATTTCTTTAGATTACACTTTCTCCCTAACGAAATGGAATTGAGTATCAATATGTTTCGTGTTTTTGTGAAGCACGGGATTGTTGGCCAACTTGATTGAACTTTGATTGTGGCATGTGATTGTTGTTGAGATTGTGTGTTCTTCCCGAGCATCTTGGAGACGTCTTCGCAACCAAACCGCCTCGCACATTATTGAACACATGGCTTGATACTCTGCTTCTGCTGAGGACAAGGAGATTGTGTTTTGCTTCTTGCTACTCCAAGTGGTCGCCCTGGATCGAAGACTAAATGCATAACCTGTTATAGATCTGTGATCATCTACATTTCCTACCTAGTCTGAATCTGCAAATCTTGCCAATCTAACATGAGAAGAGCCAGTGTAAATAATTCCATAATCTATAGTACCTTGTAGATACCTCAAAACATTCTTCACCGCATTCCAATGGCTTTCAAGTGGCTTAGACATAAATTGGCTTAAGACGCTGTCTACATAAGCCAAATCAGGTCTAGTGGTGGTTAGGTAGATTAGACTCCCAACTAGCTATCTGTAAAGTGTTGCATTCGCCGATTTTGAGCCATCCTCACACTACAGTTTGATGTTCTGCTGCAATGGTACCGGTGCAGATTTTCACTGATCCATTCTAAACTTTTCTAACATGCCTTTCACATCCTTTGCTTGAGACAAAAATGTTTGACCTGAGTCTCTCTAGATCTCGAGACTTAAATAGTATCGAAGTTTAACGAGATGTTTCATCTCAAACATCTGCAACATCTGTTGCTTGATTTAATTAATTAGATATATAACATCACCTGTAATTATCAAAGCATCTACATACAATGAAATTAGCACTATGCACCCTTGTTCAATTTTCATGGTGTAAAGATTAGGGTCATTCTTAATTATATTATAGCGAGCTTACAGAAAAAATGAATCAATTTTCTCATACCATGACCTCGGAGCTTGTTCTAGTCCATAGAGAGCTTTCTTCAACCTATAGACTAAATGTTCTTTTCCCTTCTAGACAAGCCCTTCCTCTTTCTCTAAATAAACGTCTTCTTTCAGTTCTCCATTCAAAAATGCAGAATTTACATATAGTTAGTGCATCATCCAATGTTTCTTAGTAGCTAAAGTAATTAACATTCTTATGGTGTTCAATTTAGCTACAAGGGCGAAGGCTTTTTCATAATCTATCCCTTCATTTTGTGTGTACCTCTTTGCAACCAATCTAGCTTTTAGTTTTTCTATAGTTCCATCTGCATTAATTTTCAATTTATATAACCATTTTCAACCTATGACCTATTTTTCTCTAGGGATTTCTACCAATTCCCAAGTGTTATTTCGGATTATTGAATCATATTCCTGTTCCATGGCTATTTTCCATTCATTACTTTCATTTGCTTTTTTATAACTAGACAATTCAAAAACATTCATCATACTATTTATAAATGCATTTTCCCTATATCTTGCAGGCATTTGAGCTTTCCTACCTAATCTCTTGAGTAGTGGGGTAGTGGCTTCAATCCTTATTTCATCCTGCTATTGCTGTTGTTGTTATTGCTCCTATTGTTGTTGTTGTCACTGTTATTGCTATTGTTTTTGTTATTGCTACTGTTGTTGTTGTTGTTGTTCATCCTCTACCTTTGTTTGCTGTTGATCCTGATTGTTCTCTACATCCTCTTCTTCAAAGTACGGAATGTCCCATCCATCATAGTGCTCCTCACTTTCTTCACTATCCTTCTCATAGAATTTAACATCTCTACTAACAAAGATATTGTGAGTAGAGGAATTAAATAATCTGTATGCTTTATATGACAAACAATACCCTACAAAAGTGCATCTCATGGCTTTTGAGTCTAATTTCTTTCTATCTTCCTTGGGTATGTAGGCAAATGCTTTGCATCCAAATATTCTTAAGTATTTTACTACAGGCTTATATCCATACAAAGCTTCAAAAGGAGTTTTAAACTCAAGACTTCTTGCAGGACTCCTATTTTTTAAATAAACCACAGTAGTCACTGCTTCAGCCCAAAAACCATTTGAATTTTTTTTACCTTTAAGCATACTTCTAGCACATTCCACGAGAGTTCTATTCTTCCTTTCTGTTACACCATTCTGCTGTGGAATATCGGGTACTGTAAACTGCTGTAAAATTCCATGATTTTTACAATATCTGATCACCTTATATTTCCTATATTCTCCCCCTTGATTAGAATGGAGAATTTTTATATGTTTCCTTGTTTGTCTTTCAATCATATTTTTAAACTACTTAAAGTATTTGAATGTATGACTCTTCTTACTTAAGAAATACACCCAAGAAAACTTTGTACAATCATCAATAAATAGTAGGAAATACACTACACTAGCTAATAATTTTGTCTACATGGCACCACAAAGGTCTATGTGCACTAAATCCAGTATATCCCTCTGTTTCTTTTATACTCTAATAGGCAATTATTCTCTATCCATTTTCCCTAAAGTAAAAGCATCACAATCGTTATGTACTTGCTTTAGCATAGGAATATCTCTTACCATTTCTTTCCTCTGTAGAATAGCAAGTCATTGTAATTTATGTGGCCGAATCTCTGGTGCCAAAACTCTTCTCTAGTCAGGCTCGCTGCTATCAATGCTCTAACTCGTGCACCTCTCACATCCAGCTTGTATAATCCTCTTGTTCGGATCCCTGTAGAAATTATCTTCATTCCATCTAGCAAATCCTTAATGTAATAGTTAGATTTTCAAAATTCAACTTTCAAATCTTGATGTGTAATCATTGATATAGAAATCAAGCTCTTTGTTATGTGAGGCACATAAATTACATTATAAATGTGTTTGATATTACCATTAGGTAGAATGGCAGAAACTTTACCGCATCCTTTGATTTGATGACTTCTATCATCTTCTAGGTAAATATGTGTGCCTTCATTGATCCCTTTAAAATCCTCCATCCAGTGCTTGTTCCCTATCATGTGTGTTGACGCTCCTCAATCTACATACCAAATGTCTACATCAACATTTTCATCATGGTTTGCCATGAACAACCTCGAATTCTGCGCCTAATCACTGTTCGCGAGATGACCTGCATGTCTCTTTGACTTCTGTTGTTCTTCCTAATAGTTATTTTCCCTACATTACCTGGCAATATGACCCAATTTTCCGCAATAAAAACATCTACTTTCAGAATAGTTTTTATTCGGGTGCATACCTTGGGTCAGATTTGGCCATTTATGTGAACTTGCTCCATTTTTCTGTTGTAGACCTCCTTTCCCTTTGTAGAAGTTCTTCCTCGCCAGCAATGCATGATCAACACTTTGGGGCATCAGAGTCGATCTCCTCTCTTCTTCTTGCATCAGTATACCTATCAGCTCTTCAAAATGCAGGATCATTTCTCTGGCATTGATCTTAGTGATGAACATCTTATAATCATCAGTGACACCATTCATTGTAATGGTCACAAGATCTATATCATCCATTGTATGAACAATATCTGATAATTTATTTTTCAGATCCTTGATCCTTGCTACAAATGAAGCAACTGTTTCATTCTCCTCCATCTACATGTACAGGACCTTACTCTTGAGGAACAAAAGATGATTTTATTTTTTGATCTCATACAATTCCTTCAAAGCTCCCTAGATCTCATTAGCTGACTTAATTTCTTTGATGTGTAGTATAATACAATCTTCCATTGACATCTTTAACATTTTCCTCGCTCTACTTTCTCGTTTCTCCTAATATGGGACTATTGCTCATCTAGCCACAGGCCTCGGCTCATCCCCATTCACAATTGTCCAAGCACTCTGCACTTCTAGTAGAGTCTGCATCTTAAACTTCCAATTTGCATAATTGGAGCCATCGAGCTTGTTATGCGTTCATGCATGCTTCAAATATATTGTTATTCATCTTGGCAATTTAGAAAGAAAAAAAAATTCAACACGTAAAAGATGCTAACTTTACCAGAGATATGTGACATAGATAGATCACTGTTGTTTGACCTCGCAACACACGCACAGATCACCGTGACTTTCTTCTCAGCCTATAGACAACCTCTTGTTGTCAGCTACAACCTTGTTCTTGGCTTCCCCACTCAGCTTCTGTGATAGCTACAGCCTTGTTCTTGGCTCCCTTTGCAATTTCTTTGATTTACATGATCATCGCAGAAATACAACAATTTTCTGAGACTAGTCACAACCATCGTAGAACCTATCATTGCGGCTATCCACTTAAAACTTGCAACGATTTTGGTTCAAAGAACCACCCACCAGCTAGCATATAGGTTCCTTAGCCCTCATGCTTTTATACCATGATAAAAATGACAATGTTTGTATTAAGAAAAATAAAATCCACTTGTGAGCTCTACGAAAGAAAGTATGAACCACAAGAGTCTTTCTCTGCATAATGCTCTACATTGTTCATCAACATTACACATTAAATAGAATACATGGTTTTAGGGAAGTTAGAACAACATCCTAAAAAATAGAAACTAATTTCTATCTTGAAGCTACGTGAACCAACTCTATCTATTCGGAGATACTTTACATTATCTTCAACATTAATATTTCATGTGTTCTTAGCCTAAACTTAGTGGCAAGGTTTGTAATATTTTACATGAACCCAAGGTGACTCCATATCTTATTTCACCTTGCAGTTAGGATTAAGACTCCAAGATTTTCAAAGTTATAAACTCTACATTATACTAGTAATGACTACTTTATGAGCAATTCTCTTCAAACGGTTAGGTGACTCGTTTGTTTTCTACATTATAATTCATTGCATTGAATATTTAACTACCACCTATGAACAAAGACAATAGATTACACATGCTAAGAGAAGTTAATTTTCTGCTCTTGTAGACCGTGCAAGTTGAAGTTACTGAGAAGAACTTGTTTCCCTAGTATTATTTTTTGGGAAATTTTAGTAGAAGGCCCAGTAAAAGGTGTATATGTAATTACGTACTGAATCTAAAATTTAAATCTAATGTGTTTTGTTTTTCCAAAGCCAACATCTTCATTTGATGTATGTGTAATGTTTCAACCTACATAAGGTTGGGGGACGCCGGGCGCCTGATGGGTCTGCCGGCCGAAAGGACTGCACATTAGATATATAACCCGATCTAGAACTGGAAGCGATCCTAAGCGAGGTGATGTTTCTCCTTTTTAACTTAATTAGTAGCATTTATTCGGGTTAATCAGGAGCAGTTTTATTAGGGTTGAATCCATGAGGAAGCCCCCTTACTTACAAAGGAAATTCTTATGGCCACTCACTCACCAATCTATCACTCGTAATCTCCACCGCCCCATTTTAGCCTATTTCATTTCAAGATCAATGCAATGGGTTGATCATCCTTCCTCCTGAGCGGGGAAGACACGACGGACCACCTTCATCCTGAGCGGGGAAAGCATATTGGCGGGCCACTGGAATGAAATGAGAAAATGGTTGATTGAGTCCATTCATTCGGTCTGTTCTAATCAGGCTTCCTACGCATTCGACACTAAGTATCCTTAGCTTACGTGGCACTGAACTGGGAGAAGGGGTGGCTGCTCCCCCGAACTACAGGGAAAGGGTTGGTTGTTCGACTGAGGGACTGCACTAGATGTTGCCATTGGTCCATAGATGAATGTAATTTGATTGTAAATATTCGAATATTATAAAAGTATGATAAAGTCAGTGAAATCATTTATATAGTTATTTCAGTAATATTTGTTAGATTTTTGGCCAATATTTATGGACACGGGTCATAGAGCCCACAATGAAAGTCAGTCGATTTCTGGATTATTTTGAAAATTTAGATGTTCGTAAGTAGTGACGGCCTCTGGATAGTGGCTACTCAATCCATTTGTTAATCATACCATATGTCAAGGAGTCACATAAACTAACATACTGGACTACCTTTGGCATTTTAGATCAGTGGACATTTTGCTTTTCTAGACAAAGCAGAGCCAGTAAGAAAATATGCATTGGCCTCCTACAAAGGGGAGGTGCTGAGACGGAGGTTTATAACCTTCTGAAATCTGAACTGTCTTGGAGTTTCTCGCTTTCTTCACTCTGCACGATGTTCACGCCCTCTCCCAACCTCGGCCTCGCCCACCGGTTTCTTGCAAGTTAGCAGCTTAAGCAAAACGACTCTAACGATGCATAGGTTTCTCTGTTTGTCCATCTTTAGAGTGTAAGCGTACTCTGTAAATTCAATTTTTGAAATATTAGCTGTAAGTGGCACTCGCAAAAGAAAGCAAGAAAAGGTAGCATAGTACGCAATACTTTTGCCTTATAAACTAAAGCGAGTTAAAGTTGTACTGCTTGTTACCTGCATTATCTGCATCTTCCTTGAGATTAAACTACAGCGAATAAATGAGTGTACAGTAAATCCGAATATCATCTAAATGGGAAAGAGCTGGACTTGGTTTACAGGAATACTTATTTAATAAAATAAAGAGTAGGAGGTTTCTGTGATGATACAAGATCAAAGTAGGAAGAAGATCAATTAAATGGGATAGAGTCAGGAATTGGTTTTAATGGAATTTATTTAATAAGATAAATAGATTAGAATGGCTATTAAGAACCATAAATAACTAGGTTTAAAATATTTATTATATTAGCACAACCATATTTACCAATTACCAATATGGTTGATATAAGCGAATAAGAGTATATGAAGTATATATACAATTACATTTTCTAATATGGTTGATATAATTAGATAAACTTATATCAACCACATTAATAAATATTATATATCATTTTTTAACACTAACTATTTATTGATTATTAATAACATTATAAATATAATAACAACAACCATATTCTTATAATAATAATAATAATAATAATTAATAATATTTGTAGTATTATTATAATAATATATATTTTTATATATTATTTTAATATATATTATTATAATATAATATATATAATTCATTTAATAACAAATATGATTCCAAAATATTTAGTATTTGTGACAAGTGAATTATGTGTATTTTGTTAAAGAACAACTATTTATGATTTTATAATAACTATATAAATAATAACAATTATATTTTTATATATTTATATATTTATTGATTATTATATCAATGTTATAATAATAATATTTCGTAACATTAATCAACAATAATAACAAGAGATAATATTATTATTATAATAATATATTATATTATTATTACTCAATGGATTAATAGTAAAACCGCAAGGGATTATGAACCTAAGGCAATCATATTAAACTCAGGAGACTACTATTATAAACCCAACATTGGTAAACCGTAATATAAATATTCGAAACACTAAAATAAACATGGATTATTTTCATGGTGAAACCATCGTTGTGACAATGGGACATTCAACTATGGCTGACCATGGTTGGTTATGATTGATGATGGTTGACCATAATTGAAATTATAAACCTAAGGGAAAAATAAGCCGAGCGGATGGATATTATAAACCCAAAGGAATAATAAACACAACAAATTAATACTAAAACCCCTAGGGGATTATGAACCCAAAGGAATAATAAATGTAAATGATTGATACTAAAACCCCAAGGGGTTTATGAACCCATGGGAATAGTACTAAACCCAAGGGATTAATATTATAAACTCAAATTATATAAACCCTAAGTTAAATATTATAACCACTAAAATAAACATGATTGTCCATCATTGGTTTTCATATTGAGACAATCCTTATCACAATTACATGTTGGACCATGGTTGACCATAGTTGACTTAATAATAAACCATGGTTTACTGTAGAATAAAAAACACAAGCAATTGATATTATAAACTGAATGGGACAATAAACCTAAGGGATTAATACTAAAACCACAAGGGGTTATGAACCTAAGGGAATAATATTAAACCCAAGGGGCTAATATTATAAACCCAAGGTATATAAACCCTAAGTGGAGACAATTTATTTCATAATATGAGATCAGACCATGATTCACCACAGTTGACCATGGTTGGTTATGGTTGACCATGATTGATATTATAAACCCAAGTTAATAATAAACCCAAGAGATTATGAACCCAAGGGAATAATATTAAACCCAAGGGACTAACATTAAAACTTGTCATTAGTAAACCCAAATATAAATATTACAAACACTAAAATAAACATGGTGAGATAATGTTTGACACAACGTAAAATTGAAGCATGGTTAACCATGGTTGGCTATGATTAACAATGTTTGACCACCATTTATATTATAAACCTAAGGGAATAACAAACCCGAGGGATTGATATTATAAACCAAAAGGAATACTAAAACCAAGGGATTAATACTAAAACCCCAAGGGATTGTGAACCCAAGGGAATACTATTAAACTCATGAGACTAATATTATAAACACAACATTGGTAAACCAAAATATAAATATTACAAATAGTAAAAATAAACATGGTTTATTTTCATGGTGAGACAATCCATGTCACAATGTGACATTCAAACATGGTTGACCATGGTTGGCTATGATTGACAATGTTTGACCACGATTGATATTAAACCTAAGGGATCAAGGGGTTATGAACCTAAGGGAATAATATTAAACCCAATGGGCTAATATTATAAACCCAAGGCATATAAACCTAAGTGGAGACAATTTGTTTCTTAATGTGAGATGAGACCATGATTGGCCACAGTTGACCATGGATGGTTATGGTTGCCCATTATTGATATAATAAAGCCAAGTTAATAATAAACCAAAGATATTATGAACCCAAGGGAGTGATATTAAACTCAAGGTACTAATATTAAAAACCCTAGATTGCTAAACCCAAATATAAATATTACAAACACTATAATAAACATGGTTTATTTTCATGGTGAGGTAATCTTTGTCACAATGTGACATTGTACCATGGCTGACGATGGTTGACCATTGTTGATATTATACACTTAAGGGAATAATAAACCTAAGGGATAGATATTATAAATCCAAAGGAATAGTAAAACCGACGGATTAATAATAAAACCCCAAGGGATTAAGAACCCAAGGGAATAATATTAAACCAAAGGGACTAATGCTATAAATACAACATTGGTAAACCCAAATATAAATATTAAAAACACAAAAAAACATGGTTTATTTTCATGGTGAGGAAATCCTTGTCACAATGCGACATTCAAACATGGTTGACCATGGTTGGATATGATGGACAATGGTTGACCATGATTGATATTATAAACCTAAGGGATTGATATTATAAAACCAAAGGAATAATAAACCCAAGGGATTAATACTAAAACCCCAAGGGATTGTGAACCCAAGGGAATAATATTAAACCCAAGGGACTAATATTATAATCCCCACATTGGTTAACCCAAATATAAATATTACAAACACTAAAATAAACATGGTTTATTTTCATTGTGAGACAATCCTTGTCACAATGTGACATTTAACCATGGTTTGCTATGATTAATAAAGGTTGACCATGATTAATATTATAGACTTAAGGGAATAATAAACCCAAGGGATTGATATCATAAACCCAAAGAAATAGTAAACGCAACGGATTAATAGTAAAACCCCAAGGAATTATGAACCAAATGGAATAATAGTAAACCCAAGGGACTAAAATTATAAACCCAAGGGATTAATAAACCAAAGGTATTATTAATATTATAAACCCAAAGGATTAATATTAAAACCCCAAGGGATTCTAAACCTAAGGGAATAATATTACACCAGGGGTTTAATATTATAAACCCAAGGTATATAAACCCTAAGTGGAGACAAATTTTTACATAATGTGAGATATGACCATGATTGAGAAAAATTTACCATGGTTGGTTATGATTGACCATGATTGATAATATAAACCCAAGGGAGTACTACTAAAACCCAAGGGACTAATATTAAAAACCCAACATTCTTGAACCAAAATATAAATATTACAAACACTAAAATAAACATGGCTTATTTTGACGGGGAGGCAATCCTTGTGAGAACGTGACATTCAACCATGGTTGACCATCTTCTCTATGATTGATAACGGTTGACCATCATTGATATTATAAACCTAAGGAAATGATAAACCTAATGGATTGATATTATAAACCCAAAAGTATAATAAACCCAAGGAATTAATACTAAAACCACAAGTGACTATGAACCCAAGGGAATAATATTAAACCCAAGGGACTAATAATATAAACCCAACATTGATAAACCCAAATATAAATATTACAAACACTAAAATAAACATGGTTTATTTTCATTATGAGACAATCCTTGTCCCAATGTGACATTCAACCATGGTTGACCATGATTTGCTATGATTGACAATGATTGACCATGATTGATATTATAAACCTAAGAGAATAATAAACCCAAGGTTTGATATCAGAAACCTAAAGGAATAATAAACCCAACATATTAATTCTAAGACCCCAAGGGAATAATATTAAACCAAAGGGACTAATATTATAAACCCAAGGGATTAATAAACCAAAGGAACTATTAATATTATAAACCCAAGGAACAATAAGACAAAGTGATTAATACTAAAACCCCAAGGGATTCTAAACCTAAGGCAATAATATTAAATCCAAGGGTCTAATATTATAAACCCAAGGTATATAAACTATAAGTGGAGACAATTTTTTCCATAATTTGAGATCGGACCATGGTTGACCATAATTGACCATTGTTGGTTATGGTTGACCATGATTGATATTATAAAACCAACTTAATATTAAAGCCAAGGGATTGATACTTTGAACCCAAGGGAAGCATAAACCCAAGGGATTACTACTAAATCCCAAGGGATTATGAACCCATGGGAAATATAAACCCAAGGGATTATTAACCCAAGGGACTAATATTAAAAACCACCATTTGGTAAACAAAAATATAAATATTACAAAAACTAAAATAAAGATGGTTTATTTTCATGGTGAGACAATCCTTTTCACAATGCGACATTCAATCATGGTTGACCATGGTCGGCTATGATTGACAATGTTTGACCATCATTAATATTATAAACCTAAGGGAATAATAAAACCAAAGGGTTGATTTTATAAACCGAAAGGAA